>QAXD01000050.1:146901-189285 GCA_004335575.1 Haematococcus sp. NG2
CTTGCGCAGTGCAGTACAGTACAGTGCAGTGCAGTGCAGTGCAGTGCAGTGCAGTGCATGTCTTGACTTGCAGCACCTGTTGCTCCTCCGTGTGCCCACTCCCTGCGGCACACGCAATGCCACCAACACGCACACGCCTGCCTACCCACAGGGCGGCCACATGGTGCTGGCTGTCGCGTACGGCATCCCCTGGCTCACGTGCTTCTGCCTCGGCGTGCCCATCGCCTCGGCCTGGCTGCTGCACAAGTGCGTGCGGCGGCAGCTGCAGCTGCTGCGATGGCTGCTTGCTGTGCTCACGCGCTGGGCTGTGCTGCGCTGCAGCATGTGCCGCATGTGTGTGCCCTGGTGCCTGGCTCACGGCGGGGGCGTGCAGTGGCAATGGGTAGCACATGGTGTGCGTGTGGCGCAGGCACAAGGACAAGCTGGTGGATTTTGAGGACGACCGCGCGTTCACAGACCTGCTGGAGGGGCGGTGAGTGGCCATAGCACAGCGCTCATGCCCTTCCTGTGCGCAGCAACCTCAGGCCAGGCAGCAGGTACCCGCCCCTGGATTGCGACCATAGCACCTTGGCATGTGTGGGCCACCGCCACCACCTGACACCAGCATCTCATCCTGTGCTGTTTGCGGCTTGAATTAGTTGAGCTGCATGCGTGATGCGTGCGCGACACGCAGGTATGATCTGTCCTTCATGCGCAACTACGGCGCGCTGTACAAGGTAAGGGGGTGAGGCTGCAACCAGAAACTGCATCGGCTGCTAGTGTTTGGTATGCCAGTAGCAGCTGCTGGGCCGCGCGGTGACTTGAAGGAGTACTCTGGTGGGCCTTGATCATCAGGCCGTCTGTCAGGTGTGCCAGGGTGCCGTGCCCATGTGTGGCCCGGCACTCACGTACTCGGCTGCTCGTGTGCCTGCTGCTCATGTGCAGGACTATGACTGTCAGTACTACTTCTGGGAGTCCATCATCAACCTGCGCAAGCTGCTGGTGGTGGCGGCGGCGGTGACCCTGCAGGTGTGGCAGTGGTGTGGCAGTTGTGGCGTGTGCAGGGTTGGGTTGGAGGTCAGCGCTGTATGCATGGGGCTTGCAGTCTGCAGCCACCTACTCGCACTGCTGCCAGATCCCTGTGACCCCCTGTGTCCTGCTGCGCCACACGGCAACCCCGCGCTGCAGAACACGGGTGTGAGCGCCCAGATCGTGGTGACGTCGCTGGTGATCAACATCGCGCTGCTGGTGCACCTGCGCGTGATGCCGTACAAGGTGTGCAGCAGGGCCTCGCCAGTGGTGGCTCCTTCTGCATGCAGGGTAGTGAGAGCCCAGCTCTGCCACCCACATCACACCACCACTGACGCCTCATCTTGCCTGCACCGCACTCAACGCTCGTGCACCCCGCGGCCGTGCTCTGCCCACACACAGGACGCGCTTGTGCGCATCATGCGCGAAAACCCCGGCAGCAGCATGGTGCCGAGCGACCACGTGGCTGCTGGCGGTGATGTGGCATCTGCCCTGCCGCTGGCCTCGCGCGCGCCCAAGGTGCGGCAGCAGCACGCCAGCATTAGACGTGCCGTGCCGCTGGGACTGCCTGCATGCTGTGTGTGGCCCTGCAGTGCAGTGGCAATACAGTGGCAGGGGCGGTGGCAGTACAGGGGGTACTGCGTGCAGGTGCAGGTGCTCAGGGCAGGGGCAGCGGCAGTGCTGGTGCATACCCTGCCAGGACATCGCTGCTGTGCTGCTGGTGCTACTGCAGGCCGCACGCAACCCAGCGGTGCAGCAGCTGCTGCAGATGTTGGCCCCTTTGCTGCAGAAGCAGGCGTCCAGCGCCGGCACGGACGCGGCCGCAGGCGCTTTGCAGCAGGTGCAGTGCTGTGGACCGACTGCCTGCGTGCCCTGCGTGCCGTGTACCACACTCATGCATGAGTATTGGCAGCTGAGTGGGCACTGGCCACGGCTCGGCTCACCTGCACCCTGCAGCTCTCTCACCTGCAGCCCAAGCACCCGCCACCTGCCGAATGTGTGCTGCCGTGTCCGCAGATTCAGCAGGTGCAGGCGGAAGCGGCGGCTGCGGCACAGTACGGCGCATACGCGCACTCCCGCTTCTCCATGAACAAGCTGGAGGCTATCTCGCTCGTCTGCACGCTGCTCACCATGTGCGTGCTGGGGCTGGGGGCGGGCAGAGGAGCCCACATGCACGCGCGGGCAGCGCAAGGTTGCTGACAGCATGGCTGGAGTGATGCAGCGTGCTGCAACAGCACAGGGGTGATTTAAGATTCACTCCATCACGTCTTGGCTGCCTCTCTACCGCCTGCTCAGCCACAGCTGCTGCTCATGCGCTGCCAGCTCTTTAATGATCGTCTCTGTACCCAGATCATGAAGGGGATTCCATACACCACCGCATGTGACCCGTGCAGCGCATGCATGCACACCGCTGGCCCCCACCCGCTCCTCGCGTGCCACACAGGTACGCGGGGCTGCTCATCAACATCCTGGACATTGAGTGGACCACGGTGTGGCTGTCGGTGGGCATCGTGGTGGGCAACGCGTGCCTCCTGGTGTACTTTGTGTATGTGCTGGTGCAGGTGCGCGGGGCGCGCGGGGTGGGGTGGGGNNNGGGGTGGGGTGGGGTGGGGGAGTGTGGGGGGCGAAGGGTGAAGACGTGTACATGGTGGCTGCCTGCCTGCTGGCCCCACCCCTTGTGGTCCTTCTCTGCGCAGCATGTCGCAATCTGCTTGTTCAGGGGCGGTGCGGTATGGTGGAAAAGCGGTGCGACACAGAGCGCATGTGTGGGCGCCTTGCCGCGTCGCGGTCTACAACCGTGCAGCTCTCTGTGTGTGCGTGTGCGGCGCAGGAGTGGATGTGGGGCGTGATGCGTCTGCATGACGTGGACAACAGCCAGTCGATGAGCAAGCAGGAGTGGATCGCGCTGGCAGTACAGGTGGGTGCCCACATGCAACGCAAGGGTCAGGCTGCAGCTCAGGCCCATGTGTTTGGGTGCTGTGCCGCCACACGCTGTGCACACCCACCACTGCGCCGTGCTGTGCACTCTGCGCGCAGAGCAAGGCGCTGCGTGGCATCATGAAGTGGGTGCCGGCACTGCGGCGGTACGCGGAGGCGGCCGCAACGCAGCGCAGCATCGTGGTCAGCGCGTCCACCCTGGCGCCGGGCACCAGCAGCCACGCCCGCAGCACCAGCTGGCTGCCGGCCTGGCTGAAGGGGCACAAGGGGCAGGGTGACGGCGCAGCAGCGTCATTTACCAGCCAGGGCCAGGGCCGGGGCCAGGGCCAGCCGTCACACGTGCGGCTCGCGAGCCCCAGGAAGGGTGGGGGTGGGCAGAGTGCGGGCGATGAGGGTGATGCTGCTGGCACTCCTGGAGATGCGGCAGGCGCGGACCAGCAGCAGCCGCACGCCACACAGCAGCCACGCCACGGCTTCTTCGCGCGCCTGCTGCGCCCCATCAGGACGGGCGGTGCCGGTGGCAGCGGGGCTGGTAGTGCTGCGGCCACACCGTCCAACAAGGTGCTGCCCATGGGGGATGAGGTGCTGGCCCTGGTGCCAGACGCGCACGACGACGGGGCCACAGCCGCCGCCGCCACAGCCAGTGTGAGCGCTGTGCGGGCCAGCAGTGCAGGGGTGCGGCTGGGTGCATCCCTCACGCCACCCACCACACAGGTGTCGGCCGCGCACACCTTCCCCACGGCCGACCCTGCGCCAGGTGAACATTCATCAGGCCAAGGCACGGGCGGGGAGGTGGTGAGCGCACAGCTGCTGCCGCCAGCCGCCCCGGTGCCGCGCATCATCGGCCGGCCACCCTCGGGGGCCGCGGCCGGGGGGCCGTCCCGCACCGCATCCGGCATTGGCACCACCCGCACCACACTCAGCCCCATGCCTGAGCGCCAGGGGAGCGGCACAGCAGGCGTTGCCACGGAGCTGCTGGCCGGCAAACCACCCACACCACCCGGCACTGTAGAGGGGGCGTAGGCATGCTGCTTATTACTGAGCTTTGGGTCTGCTGCACAGCAACTTGGTTTGGCGCTGTGGTTACTGTACGCTGAGTTGATTACGATAATCAAATGCTGCATGTCATGTCAGAAGCATGTGGTTTGGGGTCTGGGTGGCGCTGAGAGCATGGGGTGCACTGTTTTCAAGCTTCAGCTGCTTCCTGCCAGGTCCAGGTAAAATGATGAGGTGCTTGGCTGGGGCCTTGGATGTGCTGAGAAGCTCAGGCATTGTGCATTGCGATACGAGAAGCATGTCGTGCCTTCGTACGTCATACAATTTATACTGGAGCATTTGTTGTGCCATGATCAGTTCTGAATTCATGATGTGCTTTACTTGATATGATGGCCATGCCACATATGATGCGCTTGTACTTGATGTGTACTGCGCTGAGGGTGTGTACTGCATGCTTGCCCCACTGCTATTCAAGGTGCGAGCTTTCATGCAAGCTTTATTGTCATGTCAAGCTGTGCAATCTGTGCAGCAGCAACCTGATTGCAATTCATCCGGCACATGCTGGATGGCCGTGGCCGTGCTCGAGCGCAAAAATCTTACAAGCCGGTCTGCGCGCCAGCCGTATCTGACTCTTCATACCCCAATGGTGTCTCAACCCAGCCCCGCTCCAAGCCAACCCCTCACAGTGCACCCACTCTTACCCTGGAACAATGACCAGCTGCACTGTGGCAGGCAGGGCAGTAATACACCCCTGCACAGCCGCTGCAAGCCGCAGCCCCACTGCACACCATGCACAGGCTGCATATGTGGAAAAATTGCAGCCCTCCATGTGGTGCATGAGGCACATGCACTGACCAGGGCACATCCAGCTGCTGACGCAGCAGCCCATGGTTCACGTGGACAGGTTGCGAGTGTGCTGGTCCCATCATGCATAACAGCTGCAGCACCCCACCCCCACCCCTACCCCAAACTGACGCACCCAGCAAAGCCTGCACAGCCTCATTCATGCCTTAGCCACTGACGCCACTGTCTTGGTCTTGTCCTCGTCCAGCTCTGACACCTTCTTGATGGCCACAGCCAGCTTGGTGGGCACCTGCTTGATGCTGGTGGCCAGCTTGGTGGCGGGCTGCTTGACCAGGCCAGCAATGGTGGCCACCAGCTGCTTCTTGGTGGGCAGCTTCTCACATGCTTTGAGCTGCACGGGCACGAGGGGGCAGGCACAGATGAGCATCACAAATGCCTAGCACAGGTTGCACAAAGCTACGGCCACGCTGCTGTTTTCGAACAAAAACTCCCTGTCTGATGCTTAACCCCCAGTGGTTCTCGCTATCCTGGCTAATGGAACCTGCGAGTGCTGCACTTCAACACTTGCACACGGCCACATGCACTGCTCGCACAGCGTGGCCCATTGGCCACAGCTGGGATCGACTGCTGTGCTGCGCTGACATGACCAGTAATGAGCCACTAGGCACACGCTGGAAGCTGCACATGCACCATCTGGCACTGCAGCTCGCCAACCCCCTCACCTCCTTGGGCGTCAGGATCTTGTTGTCCATCACAATGCTGGATAGCTCCGTGGGGGGCTTCACCTCCACATTCTTGGGCGCAGCCTTCTTAGCCTCGTTGAACAGGTCCTCCTCAAACTTGAAATAGCTCTTGACTATGTCCTGGATGTTGTCCTCACTTACAAACACCCATGCATTCTCGCCCTGCAGCGGGTGCATGCAAGCGGATGCCATCAGCATGTTCCTAAGCCACGCAACCCCATGCAACCCCATGCACTGGGGTGTCCCTGCTTCAACACGCCGTGCCAAGCACGAGCACTCAGCTCAGAGTCCTTTTTTACGTGTTTAAGGTATCTCCAGTCCTACCTTTGTGCCCGCAGGGTCGGCCAGAACGCTCCAGCCATCGACCTCTTTGGAGGCCACCCGCATCAGTGTGTTCTTGCAAACAACCACGGATGCGTCAGCGGGCAGACTCTTGCGGAACTTCTGCACCGTGGCAACCTGCATCCGGACCAGATATCACCGAGCGTCTGGGCGTGTGCTGGGCAATGTGGGCATGCCCTCGGCCTGATCAATTAGCATCTGGACTGCCCAGCCCTTGCAGGGCATGCGCCATCATGCTGACCATGTGCGATAGGGCACACACTCACGTCCAGCCCCTTGAAGCGCATGCCAAACACAATGGTGCTCTTGCTCAGCTCCTCCTTCAGGCGCTGAACGGTCTCTTCCTTCTTCTGGCGAGTAATGGCGTTCGTCACCTAAGCGACGCCACATGCAAAGCAGGCCAGTAAGCGCTCTATGTCGCGGCCCCAATGCAAAAGAATCTTCCAAAGAACCAAACTTGCCCATCGCCATGGCTTGCTTACCTGCAGGCTGCCCCTCTGAACACGCACAGCAGGCGCAAATGCCCTGGCGCGCAGCGCCACGCCATTGAAAGACCCCCTGCATCCACATGAACAGCATCCGGCTGAGCCCTTAGCTTGGCCACATATGTTCGGCTGCTGCATGGTGATGGTATGTACCTGGTGGGGGCTGCGTGGCTGGCCAGCATCTTGCAGAGCCTGTGGAACAATCAAACACACACTGAACCAGGGACCTTCTGTTGCTCTAAAAGAGGTGTGACAGCAGAACGAGGTTTTTGTGTATCGTGTGCCTTATCAATAACGAGGGCGTCAATGCCACTATTCATCGTGTTTATCAACGCATCCATCACGAAGTACACCACACATCGGCTGTGTCAGCCCTGGGAGCAGAGCAAGCCTCAGCCAATGGCCAGATCATGCAGGATCGCTGGAGCTGAACAAGATGCACCGCCCAACTCGGTGCGGTGAGGTGCTTGGTGTAGCATCTTGGGTGTACATGTATATATGTGTGGCCTTCAAGTGGGTGCAGCCTGAAGCATGACAGTATACACCAACAATATGCCCATCTGCTACACAATCAGCTTATTGAGTTGGCATCACCATGGCCGCTGTTACCTTATGTTGTATGCGGGACACATGTTGAACCGTCGTGTTGCTGTGTGTACATATATATACTAATGTTCCCATCGGCCCAGCAGATGTATGCATAATGTACGCTTTTGCACAATCAGTTGGTCCAGCTGCTGCCACTGCCACCGGTGTATTTAGTTATGAAGCTTGAAGTATATAGACAGCGCTCGTATGTACAGCTGGCTGGAGGTGGCACGCATGAACATCCGCAAAAAACTCGGCATTGTGCATCATACAACAGTGAAGGCCAGGGGCCTGCTTGCATGATGGTTCAATGTACAGTTCTAAACAGCGTGGTGTAGGGAAGCATGCATTATTGCATGCCAGAGGAAATCCAGTTGGTTGCGTCGTGAATGCACAAAAGTACAGCAAGCAGCAGCAGCAGGACCAACCACCATACACAACTTGCAGAGGCGAGGCACCGTCCTTCAAAAGCTCTTAAACGACTAAAGCATTACGTTTAAGCACCGGCGCATGAGGACTGGGTCATTCTCACTCTCAGTCGGCTAGAAGAGGTTCTTGGCGCAGGGTTCGGTCTCTTTTTGGTAGGTGACTCCGTCTCCTACGAGGGCACCATGGGTGAGTCGCGCCGATGGTTTAGGAGCACAGAGGCATGGAACTGTGGAGCTTGGCGGCCAGGAGCCAGCTGATCAGCGGCGCACGGGAGAGGAGAACAGCTGCTGGAATGCTGTTGACGAGCAGCAGCGCGCTTGTTGTCTCCTGCTTCCTGGGCGGCTGACAAAGTTGTGCTGGGCCATGCCGATCTGCCGCAGGTATCTCACGCGACTCGCTGCACAAGCGGCGGGCCACCGGTGGCCGCAAGAAGCACTGGCGCAAGAAGAAGAAGTGCGTGCTCATGGGACCATGTTCGCATGGAATTGGCTCACATGGCCCAGCTCGTCCAACTGATGACCGAGCACGGGGTGACGCTGCGTGCATTTTCGCAGGTATGAGATGGGCCGCCAGCCTGCCAACACCAAGCTCTCCTCCAATGTGGCTGTGAGGAAGGTGCGCGTGCGCGGTGGCAACTACAAGTTCCGCGCGCTGCGCCTGGACTCTGGCAACTTCTCCTGGGGCACTGAGGTGAGCAGGAAGGGCATGCACACTGCTGCTGCGGCACAATCTGTTTGCACATGGCGCCATGCGTTGTGCATGCTGCATCATGCCCCATGCTCACATTGCATGCACCCATGTCCATGCTGCAGCACGTCACACGCAAGACTCGTATCCTGGACGTGGTGTACAACGCGTCCAACAACGAGCTGGTAAGGAAACAGGCGATGGAGGATGGATGCAACACTGCTGTGCTGGGACTGATTCTTACCGTAGTGTCGCAGTTGGAAGTGTTACGTTCCATTATGATGCGTGGCATCGCGGGTGTTGAGCGTATTCTATGGGCAGCGCGTGCTGGTACTGATCGGGAGTTCGGGGGGCTGTACACATGGCAGGTGCGCACTCAGACGCTGGTGAAGAACGCCATCATCCAGGTCGATGCCACCCCTTACAAGCAGTGGTACCAGACCCACTACGGCGTGGAGCTGGGCACCAAGGGCAAGGAGGAGGCGCCCAAGATCGACGACAAGAAGGTGTGGCGTCGGAGTGCTTGGTAGCAGTCGGGTTTGAAACTGTTGATGCGTCGTTGCTGACTTTGTTCCGGGTTTGTTCCATGCAGGCGTCCAACCACGTGAAGCGCAAGCTGAAGCAGCGCCTGGGGCACCGCAAGCTGGACTCCCTGCTGGCTGAGCAGTTCCAGACTGGCCGTCTGTATGCCTGCATTGCTTCTCGGCCTGGCCAGAGCGGCCGCTGCGATGGCTACATTCTGGAGGGTGAGTTCGGATGTACGGCATGCTGGCATGCAGGAAAGGCGAACCCGCTGTGCACGCAGTGTTCAGCCGTAAGCAGCTCTGGGAGCAGCGCGAGCGCACCGTACACCAGTTATGTGCCCCTCTTGCAGTGCAGCCAGCGCATGGGACGACTCAAAGCTCAGGCCTCTGTTGCCCAGACGTGCTTTCACATGGGGGAAGCGCACATTGCGCAGTACAGCAGGCTATTTGTGTGTTCATGCACATGGGCCTCTATGCATGGCGAATATTTGCCTTGAACAATCCATGCATCGCACGGTTTGTGACTGTATGTTGCAGGCAAGGAGCTGGAGTTCTACGTCAAGAAGATGCAGAAGAAGAAGGCTGGTGCCAAGGCATAAGCAGCCCCTGCTGTTTGGGCATTAGGCAGGCTTTCTGTAAGACCCTCTTCCGGAACGCCATGTCCTGTTGCTGCTGCAGGGACAGCTCTGTGAGTTTCCAGCTTGTCAGGAAGCAGCAGCCAGGGAAGTTTGGCTGCCTTGTCAGCAACTGTGGGATGCATGTGTGGGATGATCTTGAGAAAAAGAGCACCAGTGAAATCGCAGGCTGATAATCATTCAAGTACTGCTCTTGATGAAAGCGGTCTCTTGGGGAGCATTTATGCATGCAGCCCTAGCAGCCCACAAACCTCCAGTCGTTTCCGTGCTGCATACACCCAGTGGCTGAACTGCTCCTTCGCATTGATATCTCGCCCTAAGCTGTTTGAGCCCAAGAGACCGTACTGGGAACTGCTGCAGGGCCCCAGCGGCACTTGATATGGGCCATGGCATGCACCCTGCTGCCCCACTTCCCATACTTCTACTCCCCAGCCTGCAGCACATTGTAGGTACCGTAACCTCATGGAGGGCGGCACATGCGAGATCTGCAAGTATACGCCACCAGGCTCCAGGACGCGCCACATTTCATGTATCATCTTCCAACCGTCCTCCACGTCATTGTCGCCACACCTGGTCTCGCCATCAGCAACAACAACATGTGTCATTTTGGCCACAGACCTGCTGTACATAACGGCAAGTGTTGAAGTGCAGTGTGTGCATGTCTTGTGCGAAGTGCCGGCACTTACAACAATGCATCGAGAGTTCCCTTGTCCAGCACTCCAGCGAAGCTGCCATCAGGAATGGAAGCCAGATTGCGTGCGTCGGCAACCTACATTTTGGGAGTGGCAGCGGCTGTGGTGGTGATGTGGTGCCTTCATCCTGTCTGGGCTACAGCTGCCATTCCCATGCTACACAAGAACACAACAGTAGCAGTCGTACCTCATGCAACAATGTAGAGCGTGCATGCGCATGCTGGTTTCTACCTGGTATGTGAGCTGGGGGATGTGCTTGTGTGCCTCCTGCTGCTGCCTGACAGCCACCTCTGAATAGTCGACTGCACCCAGCGACCACAGCACATTCTTCGATTATTGTGATGGTGATGATCACAATGCAAGCCTCATTATTGTGCACACTGCTCCACTGGGGTGCATGCAAGCATATCAGTGCAGCGGCAGGCGCTATTGAACAAGCTCAATGCCAGTGCACCTGATGAGGTACAAGCATCTGAAGATCAGCACCCACCACTCAGAATGTTCTCATACTTGTCCTGTGCCACCATGTCATATTGCAACTGAGATGTGCCCATGCCCACCTGTGAACATGGCTGGACATGTCAAGCTGAACCTATATCGCTGAACTGTTCAGTGCAGCTCGAGGGTGCCATGAACCATTCCTAGCTTACTTGTAAGATAGGCAGCTGTCGTGGTAGGTACTTCAGCAGCAGGGGCCTCAGGCTGCTGCTGTAGCCACGGTACCTGCGGTGTGTGCACCCATAGCCACCACTGAACAGGTTCCAGCAGACTGCTGATAGGGATTGGCCACCTGTCCACTGCGACATGCACAACCAAGGTGTTATAACCGCACGTGATAGCGGTACATCCATCCACTCACCACTCAAAAGGCTGTTTTTCATTTTTGTAAAACTTGTTCCAGTAGGATGCCTCTGAGAACTGCGCTTTGCGACATTGTGTGCAGCTGCATGGGTGCATGTCGCACAGTGTGGGCCCACATGCCTATTCACACCAGCTCACCGTCTCCTCATTGCTGTATAAGGCTGGGTTGTCATAGGCTGAGCTGCACATGATGACAAGCGGAGGGCCAAACCGCTGCACGCCATGGCGCTGACTATGGTTAGACTGTGATAGATCCGCCTTTGTGTGGCACCTTTGCAAGACATTATTGGAACTGTGTATTGAAGGCAAAGCATATAAATGTTGGTGGGTGCTGTGGGCCATTGGCGGCATCCCAGGACGCGGTAGGGTCCATGATCCTGGTGCAACTCGCAAGCCCATGGTGAAGGACAAGCAATGGGCAATCCAGATCCTTCCTATGCAAAACTCCTGCAAACTGCAGTACGGCCAATCGTCGCCACACTGGAAGAGTGGGGCTGCATATGTTGTCTCACGGCAATATAGCTGCAGAGGATTATGCCCAATGGGTGCCGAAAAAGAAGAGGAGAACGCCGCCAAGAACAGCTCAGAGGCCAAGTGGCCAGGGTTTCAAAAGCTCACTTCTGCACAGGAATTGTTAGACCAGAACAAGCTGCTCATTACGGAGATCAATCAAAACCACGAGCTTAAGACTTCCGAGGCATTAACACGCAACGCGGTGCTCATCAAGCAGCTGAACAACAATGTTTCGCGTGTGGTAGCACTGTACGCGGAGCTGGCTGCAGAAGTTGATGCTCAAGAGGAACCTGCTGCACCAGCGGCCCAGGCAGCGCAGCCCATGAGCACCATGCCGCAGGCACCAGGCGCACACTCTGCTTGAGGTGGTGCTGAGTGCTGCTCAAGTGTGTACGCGGCAGCATACAGGCTGAACTGAGCTCGGACCAGGTTTGCATGGACCAGGTTTGCATGCAGTCATTGCAAGGTGCTTTGTATCACGCTAGGTTTGGCATTCCAAGGTGTATGAAGTGCTGTACAACACCTGTAGAGTGCATGGTTTTTCGTTGCCTCCCCTGTTCTCGCTTTGTTGTGCATGTGTGTGTATGTCCTCATGTGCTTGTGAATATTCAGGATGGAAGGTCACATACAGTGGGTTGACGCAATGCATGCAGTGATGCTTTATTATAGTGTGTTGAACGGGTTGTTCATTGCTGCATCAATAGCAATGGTGCCATGGTTCACATGAGTTTGTGCTGTATGGGTGTTCTGCTGTTCTTATGGCGTTGGCGTTTGCAGCTGCGTGGTCTGGCATGCACCGGTTCATGTTTTGTACAGTTTGTGCACATCATGCACTTTGCTGTAAATGCGCTTGGTGTGTGCGACGCCTTCTGATACGTCTTCTGCAAAGAGTCAATGAATGGTGTGGCCATGCGTCCAGCCTTTCTTTGAACTGCATGCAAGCTAGCAACAGCAAGATGAAAACGGCGTGGGAACTCGCTAAATACATACGCTTCTACCAACATCCGCACCGCAAATCTGGTCTGTCAATACTAGTCATCACGGTACTAATAGCTGCACAAAAATGCGTCGCAGACAGTACGAATCCGCGAACAGAATACTACACCGAGTTGATGCTATTGAGCTCTCGTCTGGCGGGACACGTACAGAAGCACGGCATGGTGCCCGTTGCGCGCTGGGATAAGCGCTCCTTTACCGATGGTCTGTTCCAGGCATGGCTGAGGCAGCAGGTGGGTGCACATGGCGACAGCTGGTGACCAGCCCCATGCAACTCATTGCACGCACCCTCACTGCTGTGCAGGTCACAGCGGCATGGCTTGCGCAGCGCACCAGCATGAGCACCCCGTCACGCGGGGCCGCTGCACATGTCCAAACCGGGCAGAAAGAGCAAGTGGCTGTGCCAGCGGCCAGCATGGCAGATAAAAGCAGCATGCAGAGCATGCTGTCCCTCCCAGCACCCATGTCGTACCGCTGCCTGGTCACAGTCAACCATGCATATCGGTTCCTGTTCATCAGGAACAGGAAAGCTGCATCCACCACCATTCAGCAGGCCTTCAACCGGCTGTGCGAGAACAACAGCAACAAGTGCGTCTGAAAAGGCGGTGGCTGTGCATCGTGCGGGGCACAAGTCAAGTGCAAGAAGACCATGCAGGCACAGCACTGGCCGCATTGTGCGATGCTGCTGTGAGGCACACAAACTTAACACCTCCAACCACCACTGAGGTCACCATAACAGACATTGACTCACAGCTGTGATCGTAGTGGGGCCTCCTGACCTGTGTACCCCTGCGCAGGCACATGTGCAGGGAGCTGCTTGACACCAGCAAGCTGGCCACCTCACACCCCTCTGTGCCCGTCAGCCAGCTGTGGTGGGTGATGCACCACGCTCTGAAAGTGCATGTGATGCCACTGCAGCTGACCACCACTCCATCCACGCCATCCTCTAGCTCGTGCCCTGCCCTGCCCCACCTGCAAGTGCAACCCCAGGGCCAACTACACCGTGTTCTCCACAACTCGCAACCCATGGACGCGTGCTGCATCTGCATATGACTACTGCACTGGCAGGTGTGCACTGCTGCACACATCGTGGTGGGCCACAGTCAATCACTCAGCGGCAGCTGTCCAGCACGCATTGTGTGCAGCTGGTGTATGTTGCGCGCCCACGCTGCAGGCGACCCGGCCGCGGTTCACGTGGAGGTGTACATGCTGTCATGCGTCATGTCCCTCCCGTACAGGTGGAAGAGGCGGGACGGCGCGTGCACCCCGCCCAGCTTCTCCGACTACACCGTCTCCCCCTTGCTGCTGGGCCTCACCGGGCTGTTGTTCCAGTGCAACCCATGGCAGCGCAGCCACATGCAGGACGACACGTGGCAGTACGACTTCTACCATGCGCAACCTGTGGCGCGGTGCATGCAGACAGCTGATGGCCGGCCCGCAGTCGACTTCCTGGTCAGGTGCGCTTGTGTGGTGCTGGGTGGAGCATGTGGGCCGGGGGCTCCCACAGGTGAGCAGCCTGCGGCTCAGTAGGGCCTGCCCTTGCGGGCTATGTGTGCTTCCCTTCACTCCGGCCATGCACCGACCTGCCACCACCCGCCACCACCTGCCTGCCTCTTATGGCCCCAGGTATGAGCACCTGGAGGCGGATGTGGGTGAGCTAGTGGCACTGCTCAACAGCCGCAGGGACCCGCACCTGCCGCCCATCCGCCTGGAGCTGGGCTGGCAGAAGCGCAGCGCGGAGGGGCATGGCTCACGCCCTGCACCCCCTACCACCCCTCAGCATGCCACAGGGCCACCCAGCAGCCCGGACGGCAACACATCCATGGCACTGGCGGCGCTGCGTTCACTGTTGCGGAGGCAGGTGGCAGGTGCAGACACGGCAGCAGCCCTACCAGCCATGAGCCACCAGCAGGACACGGGGATGGGTGAGGACAATCAGCAGCGTCATGGGCAGTTGCACATGGCCATGTCAGATGTTGGGAGTCAGCAGCTGCTGCAGCAGCACATGAGGCATGTGACAACAGTGCTGCAACCTAGTCAAAGTGGAACACCTGCTGCAGCAGCATCACTGGAGACGGTGGTATCAACCGCCCGCAGGCATGCAGCGAAGTATGCAGCATGTGGTTGGCAGTGTGTGCAAAACATTGCACAGCAGTACAGGGACGATTTGGAGTTTTTTGGGTTTGACGTGCCTGCGCCACCTTAATTGCTTCTCTTGGTTGGGAGTTTAGCAACAGCTCAACTACTGCAGCCGATGACAGCCAACCACTGTGGGGCTGCGGGTGGCAGCACTGCATCAACAATGGATGGAGGCTGCTGGCTGAGCCCGTCAGCTGCGGCTGCGTCACACACCCCAACATGCTTGACCAACGTGCACTTTCAAAGTGGGTGGCAATGTGGGATGGATAGGGAGCCGCGCCTTAGCTGCATGGTGGATGGTGTGGTATGGCACAGGGGGTGCAGAGGCATGTGGCGAGGCCTGAAAATTGGAGAGGGCTTGGTCAGGTCATGGACATTGGGTGACCATTGTGCAGTGCAAAGCAAACTGCATGCCATGCTGTTCATCGCCTGTGTTGAAGTCAGTATGATAACCCTTCACGACACAGGGGTGGGGTGTGATCCCACTGACCATTTGTACTCATGACCATCAAACATTGCATGTGTCCATGACAAGTTGGATTGATGACTGTTGCAACTAATGGCAGTGTTGCAGCATCGAGTCTGAATTGGAACTGTTTGCTGGCAAGTGCACAACAGGTTTGGCTGCAGCGTGTTGAAGGTTCAGACAAGGAACGCCAGGAGGCTTCAGCTGCTGCTGTTTAGCTGTGGCACATGTGAACATCACAACTGGCATCTGTCGGGCTCTTTGCCGGGTGTGTTGGAACGACAGAAATCAACACGTGGGCAGCAGAGTCCATCATATGAACACATGCCTCACAGGTGTGACCTACGGGGAGCTGCCTGACTCATGCCATGTTGCAGCCCGCGCAGTCATGTGGCACAAATCGCTGTGCCCCCCACTGCCCTGCCCTGCCCTGCTGCAGGCAGCCAGCGCATCTCCCAGCTCTCTCATGCAAGGGCCGCCGGCCCCTGGCCGCACCCCACTGCAACCATAGGGCCTTGCATACCCCCTTCCATGCGCTCAATCCCCTCTGCACGGACCACCGCACTTCGGGCGGGGTGTCCACAAGACCTTCAAAACTGTGTAGTTGGGGGCAGGCGCGTGCTGTTGCGCATGCAGCGCATCACGAGGCCAGCCGCACGTCCCGTGCCCTTCCAACATATGGTACACACGCAACAAACCAGCAACCAGCAACCACCAACAGCAACCCCAGCTCCTTTGCCTAGGGATTGCTGCCCTCAGCACAGCTGCCTGTTACGCAAATGCATGCCTCGCTGCATTGAGCGTGGGCAGCTGGCTGGACGCGCCAACCAGGTTACACCCGGCCCATGGTTTACAGGAAGGGCAGAGACACGCCGTTGTCGGCGAAGGTGGTGTGGAAGGGGTCCTTCACGTGGGCAGCCAGGCAGTCCAGAGGGCCCTTGCCGGTCGCGTAGTACTGGGCAACAAAGCCCATGAACGCCAGCATAGCCAGGCGGCCGTTCTTCACCTCACGGAGCTTGAAGGTCTCGTACACCTCTTTTGACTGGCTGCAGAGCAGCACATGCACACACAAAGGGGCACAATCACATCAGATCTACATGCTGCAATGCAGCCCGAACGACACCTCGACTCCATGCCTATGCAGGCTCTCATGCTGCGCTGTGAGTCTCACCGGGACAGGCCCAGAGGGTCGAATGCACCACCAGGGTAGGAGGTCTCCACACCCTTGAAGGAGGTCTCGAAGCCCAGGAAGGAGCCAGCCTCGGCCTGCAGCATTCAACACAGCAACAGCACCTTATGTCAAGCCTCATGCATGACCAGCAGCGAGCACCACACCTGTCAGCCCACCACGCTCGCGCACCTGAGAGCCGGGCTTCTTGAAGTCCTGCCAGCGCTTGATCTCCACGAAGCCGTACAGGTAGTGCATGGCAACCACCAGGGGGCCTGCAGATAGCAGCGAGCAACAGAATGAACACCTCGTGCTGTGACCTCTCAAGTGTGCAGCTGCACCTCTGCATCACTCCGGTTTCTCGCCCCTCTTCCTTCAGCATGACAATGTCTCCGTCCTCGCTCCACATGCCCTAACCTGTGCTCAGCCCTGCTCCCACGCAGCTGCTTGCCCCATGTTCTGTCTGACCGCGCTGCATGCACTCCCATGTGCTGCTTGCTGCATGATCACTCCTCTCATCCCAGCCATCACTGGTGCAATGTTTCTCCTTTGCAGTACGAACAGCTGACACGGCATGAGCGCGGCAAGCTCACCAAAGCCAATGGCATCCTTGCCCTCCAGGTAGATCTTGCCAGCCTCGTACCACTCAGGCACATTCAGGGCTCCAGCCTTGGTCAGGATCTGCAGTCAAGTTGCACGCCAAGAGGTCGGCCATGTGTTTCACCCAGCCCGTTGACAGCAGCCTGCAGTTACACTGCGCACGATACACTTGACATAAGAATAAAGCTTCCTACAGCAAGCTTTTCCGTGGTCAGCCTATCCCATTGCCTGCAGCTCAGCTGTCACCAGTTGCACTCACAGAGGGGAACAGGATGCCAGCCACGGCCATCATGGCAGTGCGGCCGTGGATCAGCTCCGCCTGCACATACCTGCACACGCATCATGCTCGCAGTATTTAGGAAATGACCGCATCCGCACAGCGGCAATAAACAAGTAACGACATCCGCACCCACCAGCGCAGGGACTCGGGGTCCTTGCCCAGGTTCAGGGGGTCGAAGCCCTGCGAAACAATTACACGACGGCGTTGCAAGCCCGTGAGCAAACATGTATGCAAGTTGCACATAACCCCATGTACTCCCCATCCTCCTGCTCAGCAGCACATGAGCACTTACGAAGTCGCCGGCCAGGGTGCCATTCAGGTGGGACGGCACCTTGGCGCCAGGCAGCCTGCGTGCAGGAAAAGAGTCGAGTCCCTACCATCAACCAGGTGACCAAGACCATCACGATGAAATCTGAACTTAGTTTAGCACGCATTCTCGAATATGTGCCACTGTCGCTTACCACAGAGGGCGGGAGGACGCCTGGACGCGCACGGCGCCACGGCGGGAGGCCTGCGAGTATTGAAGCAACCTGATCAGTGATGCGCTCGACCACTGTGTAAGCTGGTAAAAGTTATTTCAAAGGGCTGTGCGAGGAGCTGCATCCATCTCCGATTATCACCTCCGCAACCTGGGTGCTCAGCACCGCGCACCTGGGCACGGAGCTGGACACGGCTGGCGACCTGCATTTTCCCAAAGTAGTCCGTCAAGGTGCTCGCAGCCTGGCTTTGCCTGAGATCTGGACCTCACTCCGGTCTCACATCTTGTATTTCCCCAGCTGTCGTGCTGGGGCAGGCGTTAAAATTCAGCAACGGAGGCAGCTCATCTGGGGCCTTGATACCACGCGCTTCCTGCACTGCGCTGTACTTCGTTGTACTGGCTTCTATCTGCTCGCATTCACGACACATCATGATTGGTTTTCAGAGCGCGCACAGAATCCGCCTTCTTCAGGCGTCGTCTAAGCAGCAGCCGGGTAGTTTGAGGCCCCAAGTTTGGACTGAGTGGATTACATAACATATGATCAGTGCCACAATCTTGCCTTGCTGCTATACATACTTGTTAAGAGCAGTAATGGCTGCAGTAATGGTGTATGTGCACATTCACGCCACTGGTTGCCCCCACGGCTTACCTGCCCGCTCCAGTGTAATCAGCATTATCTATCACTGAGGCAGGCTACGGTTCCTGAAAACTTGTTTCTTAACAAGCGGTTTGTCTCCACCATAAAAGCACTAGTCACGCGCAAATGCACAGCTCTGCAGCTGAGCACAATCAGCTTAGGTGCGCAGTGTGCTGCGGTCCTCGCGTGGGCGGAACAGCTCAACACACAGCTCAGCAGCTTGCCTCATCACTTTGCCTTCGTGGTGTACAGCAGCTCAGCATTCTTCTTGGCATTGACGATGTCCGGGAACGCGAGCGTGAGCTCCTTGGTGCCAAACAGTATGTTGTCCACTGCCTCAACACCCAGCATCAGGCTGTGGTCCTGGTTGGCCACTTCGTACTGTGGGATGACAAAAACCAGCAGCATGGTTAGCGTCAAGGTATACCCACAGGCTCTGGCACAGAGAGGGGTGGGGCGAGACTGCTTTCCTGGGTCTGGTGCATCAGAGCCAGTTCCGGACTTGACCGTAATTCCACAGGCTCTGGTGATGCCATCTGGCCTGGAGTCTCAGGCAGGTGCAAGCGTGGGCAGGTAGAATAACCTGGCATGCCCCCCAAACACCCTGCCCTTGTGGCTGCAATCAGCAAAACCAGTCACCTTGTAGGAGCCGAAGCGGCCGCGGCTCCAAATGCCATGCTGCTGTAGCCAGGGCAGTGCCTTCTCCAGCACCTCATCACGGCCAAGTGAGGGCGTGGGGTAGCCATGCTCCAGTCTGTGGGCAGGGATAATAACATGGACCACTCAGCAGCTCAAGGACGGCAGCCGTGATCTCACATATCCCGATGTCAAACTCATCAGTTTTAGCCCCATCATGCATGCCGTGTCCTGTGCTTCCACCATGGAAGCCCTGAACCTGTCCACTCACCGCCTGTGGTAGATGGACACAATCTCGGACCCGGACTCAATGAGCTTGGTGGCCACAGCCCCCAGCATCGTATCCAGGACCACCTTGGGCCACGTGCCTGCTGTGCCGCCCAGTGTCGTGGGCTCCTTGTTCACAGGCTTGTACTGCGACTCGCTCACCTGCAGCACAGTGAAAAGCGGCACGGAGTGCGCCTTATCTGATGCTGCATATGGTTGCCATACTCAACCGTGTACATTCTCATGTGCACGTACCCAGCCCAATGCACGCACCTCAAACATGAGCGACCAGTAGGGCCCCTCGCGCGCCTCAGCAGTGTCGGGCACGGTGCCGTCACCCTTGCACAGCGTGGGCAGCTTGACCGCAGGGTCTGGGCAGTTGGCCTTGGCGTAATTTGAGAACACGGTTGTGCTGCAGCAAAGGATGGCGTCACCAAACTCTAAAGGTTATGCAGCGCAACAACTGTATGCACCATATGTCCAAGGCATGTCCTGAGTTGACCCTGAGTTGACACCCAGTTGATTCATGCAGCTGTTGTGTTGTTCACAAATCTCAGTGCGCCTACAACACCACTGTGGTACCATCTCCACCCGCACCAAACCTACCGGTAAAAGGGGCAATTGTCCTCGGGGTAGTACAGCCAGCACTTGGTGCCATGCGGGCAGTTGCCACGGATGCCCAGGCCGATGATGTGGCTGGAGCTGTGCTGCAGGCCATCCGCCCACTCGGGCTTACCCAGCCAGCGCAGGGTGATGTCCAAAGGCAACGTGGACAGCAGCGAGTTGTACTGGATCTTTGCGCCATCGGCAAGCGTCACCACCTTGTTGTCCTTGTCAATATTGACCACTGTCTGGTTGTATTTCTGTGAGGCACGTAGGCATTCACGAGTGTAAGGCTCCTTGGGGACCAGCAGCTCCAACAGCTACATGCAACAGCTTTTGTCAATGCAGCAGCAGACACTTGCTGAACAACCATTCCCAACAGTCTTCAATGTTCAATCCCAAACAGCAGCTCATGTCCCGCATGCCCACCTGCTTGTCTGCAGGCAGCAGTTTGGCCACACCCTTCCAGATTGCACCCGTGCCACCCGATGTGGGGAAGCGGAACACCGCGTTGGGGCCCCAGCCAGCATCCTCCTTGTTGTTGATCACGTTGGAGATTGCGCGGTCCACGTCCACAGTCGCCACACGCTCCCCCAGCCAGTTGCACTGCATCATCGTGGTGGGCACGGCCCAAACCTGCACAGCACATCAGCAAGTGAACCATCTTGCCTTAGAAGATGAAGGGTTACAGCATGAGCTACAGGATGAGCTAAGATGTCCACAACATGCATGCCTCGTCATGCATGCCTGATGCCATGTAGATATCAAAGATATGTCACTTGTCCACCTTCGCAACCACACCTTGAAGTTGTACGGGCGCATGAAAATGTCAGCGATGCCAGGACCCATCACTCGCAGGATCCACTCGTCAAAGTTCTTGGGCTTGCCCTGAGCCAGCGTGTTGGATACCTTGGCCTCCACCAGTCCAGTCAGGCACTTGATCTGCAACAGGTAGGGCACAGTTCACATGTGTACTTGTGGAGGTATGCCATCGGTGGCCTTTGGCAGCAGGCCGCGGTTGCGGACCCCTCAGCTTCGTGAAACGCATGGCGAGCCGGTCATGCTTGCAACACACGCACAGAATGCACATGCACTGCTGTCTGGTGTGCATGCAAGCATGCAAGCGACAAGATGGAAGCAACCATGTCACGCGACCACCCAGGCCTCGCACCTGGTCCTCCTTTGGGAGCGCAGAGATGTTGTTCTGAAACGGGTAAGCAACCCAGCGGTCCTTGATCCAAACGTATGACACGCGTTGCAGAGTGTTCCAAGCGTCTGGCCCAGCGCCCAGCGCAGTGTCAAGAAGCTGGTCAAAATAGTCCCAGTGGCTGAAGATCACATGGCCACCCATGTCAAACAGGAAGCCCTCGGGCGTCACATCGGTGCACGCCAAGCCACCTGCCTCTGTCGCCTGTGCGTGAATTGGGTGTGGACAGGTTGGGACATCTGTCAACCCTCCGTTGCTGCGATCTGCTCCATTGAGAACGCCATCAGTGCTGGGAGCGTATATTCGATAGGTCAGGCTGCATGTGAGGCTGACGGTGTTAACGCTGTGCCCAAGCAACAACCAACAGCGAGTTCATGAGCTTGATGAACGCCAAAGACCTAAAATCCGATTAACTCTGGGTAGCGATCTGCATTGTGGAGCACACCTGGTCGAGCAGCAACCAGTCTGAGCGACCATGCTGGTTCAGCCGGGTAGCAGCACCCAGACCTGTTGGGCCTGCGCCCAGGACCAACACGTTCACCTGCAGACGCATAGCGTTCAGGAGCTGTGGATACCATGCTCGCAAAACTGAAGTTTGCAGCATCTGTCGCCTGGCCCCACCTTTTCCGGCAGGTCCGAGTTTGCCATCGGAGCTATCTAGATTGCAAACTGGGCCGGCAACAGCACGCCGGCCAAATTCAGCTGGTTGCACTCAGTTTAGGAGTGAGTGGGGCTGTATGGTAGCTAGTTAGCTTAGCTTGAATAGGAAGCGACGTTAACACAGGCTGCTTTCCCTGCATGTGATGTGGAAGCTGTGGTGCAACTGGCATGCCTGGTGCAGGACAATGACCAGGCTGCAGACCATGAGCTCAGAACAGAAAGTTACACAAGCACTATATAGCGATCAAACCAGGAACGCGATCAGCATATGGATGATTGCACTGGTGGCCGAGCAAGTTCGCACTGGTGCATGTGAGTTACTCTGCCGCAGTGATTGCCTGGTGATTGGTCCAAAAAGGTCCGCACATCACACTTGAACATTGGGCGCTGCCTGCCTGCCAAGCTTGATGATGTGCTTCCGAGCGAACGCAAAGACTTACCAACCATGAGTGCGGACCCGCCACAAGTACCATATTTATGCTACACATTGCAAACCACTTGCCCAGTGTGCAGCAATGGCCCAACAGATGGTGTTGCTGGGGTGCATAGGCAGTTGGATTCTTCCAAATGCTGCCTTACTCTGAGGGCCGGTGTCAACACAGCATACCTACACACCACACCGCTGTTGCATTTGCATACAGCCACCTGTGGTTCCTGCAGTAACATTCAACTTCGCCATGAATGAATTCATCTTCACATCACACACATCAACTCAACTTCAACAATGTTGTACAGACAAACATGCCCAACGTGCTGGCCAAACATTCCTGCAGACATTAACACAGTGCAACGCAGCGTGCAGCAGCGCCAGGCAAAGACTGGCTTTGCTGTGAGTCAGAAACCTGACTGCGCAACAAGAAACTGAAAGCCGGACAGAGACAGATAAGGATGCTTGCGACTGCCTCTACAGCATAGAAGACGATCTCTTAGTGGCACTTCCCGGGACTTCAAGATGATGACACTGATGCAAAGTGCTACGGGTTGGTGCGGCGGCTGCTGTCACTGCGCGCACCGATGGCGGCAGCCACCGCACCAGGAGCATTGCTCGGTGGTGCTGAAAGCGACACAGACACCAGCGCCACCTTGTACTGCAGTAACAAGATAGTGCACGAGCAAATAGAAGCAGAGTTCAGCCCGTACCAGGACACGGCTACTGAAGGGGCTAAGGTCTGGCACGCATGACAGCTCGCAACAACGCAATTGTACGGCATGTTGTAGATGTGCTGTGTTGCATCACATGCACGCACCGTCATGAAGCCCATAAGGCCAACCATCAGTTGCCACAACTGCTCACGTGCAAGCGGTAGCAGACCAAGTGGCGTCGTGCCTGATGACAGCCCTGCAGCAGGGTGATGAGCACATGGTGAGATTTTCAGGCGTGCCTGTGAGCACCTGTCAGGCGTGCGGTCGCCCATGCCCCGGCGCACCTGAGCTCTGCACCATGTTGACCGCGCCCAGTGCCACCACTCCCACAAACAGCAGCCGTACAGCTGGGTTGGCCAGCGCCTTGCGTGACAGCGTGGAGGCGGATGGCGCGGCAGCCGCGGGGGGCTGCGTGGCGTGGGCGCGAGGCAGGCCCTCGTCGTCCAGCTCCACGCCATCCACACCATCCACGTGCCCCACGTCCTGCACGGCTGCTGCGCTGGAGGTGCCGACGCCCGCGTTCATCACGATGTTGTCCACAGACTGCTGCAGCAGCCACTGGTACACGATGCCTGCGACGCCACCCAGCGCAAACGGCAACGCAGCATCTGCTCCAGCTGCGATGCCGGCCACGCACGTGCCACTTGCCATAAGGACCGCAGTCGTCGTGAGCAGCCGCTGCTTCAGGTTGGCGTAGTCGTTCATGGACATCATGTGGATTGTGCTTGCAGCCTCCTGCGGCGCAACATCACATCAGCGGGCCACTTGAATTACACGCACACCAGTCCACCAGCTGCACCCTATTCCCCGGCACAAACATTGGGGCGGCCGCACCTTGGACAGCACTACAGCGGACTCGCCCGTGCCGTACAGCACGGAGCCTGGCGGCACAGGTGTCAGGTAGGCAGCGCCACTGCCCCTCTGACTGCCCAGCAAGCGGCGGCACACAAACCTGCACCGCAAGTAGAAGACTGGTTGGGTGGCCTAAGAATATGTGCAGCACAGCTGCATAACATGCACCTTACCGCAGGAGGTTCAGTCGAGAGCTGTTGCACAATTGCTTGGAAACTTTGCACAGACACCGTACCTGTCGATGTGGTGGCTGCGTGACGAGGACACGTGCAGCTCATCCAGCACCCATGTGCCGCACTCAGTCCCTACCAGCACACCACTCAACGGCCCAAGCTCAGGAGCCAGGAAGCACACCTGCAGCACATGCCATGGCAGCAACACGGATGTAGTGGATCAGCTGTTGCGCCCTGTTGGACGCAGCATACCGCCACCACGCTCCACTGGCAGCAGACAACCAGCACCCTCCGCCCACCTCATCCACATGCCCCTCTTGGAAGCGCAGGCGCGGCTGGGGCGGTGGTCGGGGCGGCAGCGTGTAGCCTGATGGAGAGGACTGCTGAGGTGCAGCGTCCTTGGGCACGACCGCATCGCGCGCGGCTCGCGCGGATGCACAGTCAGCACCTACGCCATCGTCGATAATCTACCAGGAACAAGGGCAATTGGTACAACAGGCGTTTGAGGCATGAAGGTATGGCTTAGTTAAAGCTGGAATGATCCATGCAGCGAGCGGTCACATGGATCCGCGGTGGCAGCAGGAAGGTACGAACCTAGGTGTGTGCGCTCCTGCAGGCCTCACCTCACATATGTGCACCACTTGCTCAGCTGCTGCGACAGGATCGTGCACCGCACTCATGCGCCGCATGACTGCGCGCCCATCTCGACCCTACAGGTATGCCATGTCCCAGCAATGACAGCTGGCAGGGTGTGAGTCATGCATACAGCATGCTCCAACAGGCAAGGTGTTGTGAATGCAGCTCTGCAAGCACATTGCCTCATGCAGAGCCTGCACGCCACTGGTCCTCATGATGCTCTCTTCTTACCAGGAGGCAAACAGTGACACCACTGTTTGGCTCACTGAGCGCAGCACCACGACCATGACCCGTAGAGAATCGCACCGAGTACACTGTCAGGGGTTGGCCGTCGGGAGCTTGGGCCTGAAAACGTGGAACAAGTACTTTGTTAGGGTTGTCTATGCTTTTCCACGTCCTTTATGGCATGGCACGCACCTGGGTTTCGCCAAAGTCTGCACGTAGCAGTTCCTTAGGCAGCTGCTGGGGCCAGGATGGTGAAGTGATCTGCACATTTCGATCCCCGCGCTCGCGTCGCGCTCCACACCTTACTGCACACCGCTTGTTTGGCAGCGACAACCCAGGTCCTAAGAAGATATGGGCGCGCTGACAGTGCAGATGCTGCAAGTCCATCCTGTGTAGACAGAAGGCCACAAACCAAACCCCCAAGTGTTTTGAAAGCTGTGCCTTAGTTGGGACCCAGTACCGAAAAAAGGCCTGCCCGTCACACAATACTGTATCTTGACGCCGAATGCCGTTGTGCCCTCATTTAATAATGTTTGCAGCGTGTAACATAGTGCACGATGTAACTGGATACAAGTCTGCAGGCAGGATCGGATTCGCCACACTGGCGCTGGGTGCACGATCGCAGTCGCGATAAATGAAGGCCCGTGTAGCTTTCATGGTGCTGCTGCAGTGGCTCTTGCGTTTGGTTACAACATGATGCAAGGCATGCAAGGTGCAGACAGCTGTTGCCAGCATTCACATCAGATGATTTGTTCCCGCTGCGGGCCAGGCAGGGTTGACACGTGGTGCGACCGCTCTGCAGCATGGCCATGTGGGGTTGTTGTCATGCTGCTCACGCGCAGTGCCTGGCGGCCTACATGGTGCAGCATCGGCATGATTCGATAGATGGGTTGAACACCTCTCACCCCAGACTCACTCCAGCTAGTAACCACTAGAGCCCGCGTGTCTATGCCCATGCTGAGAAATAGCAGCAGTACATCTACCTCATCAAACAGCACGGCACCTAGCAGTTTGATCATACGTACACATTTCCCGGTAGCCTGCCAACCACCACCTCTACAAAAATCGCCATTGGTTACAGATGATGAAAGGGAACGAAAATGCTGTGTTGGAAGCCTGAACATTGTGCTTGCACCAGGACAACGCCGCAGGAGTGTGCAGCAATAGCCTCTTTGGTGCTGGCATCAATGGCCTTGTGTTCTGCGTTGAACTGGACCTCTGCTGTGCTGAGCACACCCGAGCTCCAGGTGCCTCACACAGCCACAACACGCAGGACACAGGCACGGCACCAGCTGTAGCCACGTGCCAGACGCCGAGGCTGTGAGAGGTGGCCCTCATGAGGAGCTCGCAATGGAGGACGCGCTGCCGTCCCAACCGCGCTGCAGCAGCGCAAACCCAAACGATGCCCCCTTGTACCGCTCCCTGTACCCAGCTGCCCCCGAGCCAACTGGGCTGGCCGGCACTGTGTTAATATTAGGTGCAGCGCCCGGCCGCGGGGGCTTGCCTAGCGGCTGGCCGCCAGGAGCCGAGTTCAGCACGCAGCTCACCTGCGAGCTGCTCACACTGCTGACCAGCCCAGACAGATCTGCGAGGCAGTTGGGCCATGTAACACAGGGCCAGTCTAACAGGGAGCCGCACAGCACCACATGCAGGTGGTTGATGCATCAAGATGCAAACATTCAACGTGTCATGCGCATGCCAGAACACGAGCATTCACAGGAGCATGGTCGCACACGCACTTCCACAGCTCCCTCTGCCCTCACCACCCGCGCGCGCACCTGCCAGGGACAGCGACACGCCGCCATGTGTCTCACAGGCGCGTGCAACCACGCGGGGGTCGGGCGCGCTGCCCGTGCGATCCAGCAAGTAGAAGGTGTTGGACACAGAGCCAGCCGGCCCGCCCAGGCAGGGTCGCACCTGCACAGCAGCACGCACATGCCTGTATGCTGTCAGAGAGGGCAGAGGCCATTTTGCTGTCCACACGGCATGGAAGACAAACAGGCCTGGGTGTATGTGTTCAGCTGAACGCCACAATCATCATAATCAACGGCAGCAGCAGCAGCAGCAGACCTTCGCGCGGGTGATAAGCAGGCCTGCATCACGCCACGATGCAGTGAGGGCCGCCAAATCATACTGCTGCCACGATTGGATGCGAATCTTGACACCCTTCATCACATCATGGACAAGGGAAACAGGCACATTGTTGATGAGCAATAGAGAGGGCTGTCCTTCACGGGGTCCTTACAAAAAAGCATGGTAAAAAAATTCATGGTGTTTGGTGGGTTGCTGGCGACGGTGCCACAAGTTGCCAGATGCCAGCAGAGCCCACCAATGCTGGTCAGTCGTCAACTGGGAGCCGGCCAAATTCGTGCAACCACGCAGTGAACGAGTTCAAGTGCCCAGCTCTACCATATGGCAGCACCTGCCACCCATGTGCATGACCCGCAAAAGAGAGGGCAACACATGGGGCCCATGGGAGCAAGCATGCCTGCCATGTGCAATGCACTTGGCCTGTCTCTGCGGACCAGACCAGGCCTCCTCCCCAAGATCCCGCCCAGCAAACATGAGCACGCAATCCTGCGCTGCCCCTTCCCTGGATGTGACACCATCTACCTTGGGGAAGCGACGCTGGATGGCTGTTTCCAGCAGGCTCTTGAGCTTGTCGGCGCGCGCTGCATCCCATACGCTGTCGCCAAAGCGGCTGTGGGCGCAGCAGTTCAGCACGGTGTGCAACACTGTCAGGGTTGTTGGTGCTACCCAGCAAGTTCACTGCGCACTTCAGGTGTGTGGAAGCTCCTGCGGGCAGCCATGCATACAGCACTCACGGGCGAATGTAGTACATTTGCTGCGCTGTGTCACCCTCCGCGTCCACCGAGGCGTGGTAGATGTCGTACTGCAGGTCCGCCAGCGTGCACACTGTGTCGAACAACAACTTCTTGCGGTCCTGCCACACAACAGGGCAGGTGCGGTGAGTAGGAGTCGGTGGTCAGCCGTGCAGGTTTGCCGCGCGCTTCAACTCGCTCACTTCGCTTCAACACACTCACTTTGCACATGATGCTGATGACCCAGTAGCTCAGCTTCTTATCGAAGCTGATGTTGATAGAGGGCTTGCAGGCCTGCGTGCACAGCCATGTGAGTGTGAGCAAGGAGGCAAGGAGGCAAGCAGCAGCAACAACACATCACACCTCCCCACACCAGCTGCATTGCCACAGCCTGGCCTCATCCCACGCTCACCTTTGGCGAAATGAGCACCGGTTGTGGCGCAAGCACAGATGCACGCGGACCGACCACCTCAAGCGGCATGCAGTGTGTGTGCAGAGCAGCGGGTGTGGAGCGCGCGCAATGCAGGTGCGCGGAGGCTGGGGCGCAGGGTGCGGTGCGCCTGTTGGCCTGCGCCACTCCCACTTCCGACTGCGAGCTGGCTGAGCTCTTGGAGCACGCCCTGGTATGGCTCCCGCCCATGATCACATCCGTTGTGCTGCTGTCACCGCTGCAGCTGCTGCGCGGGCTGTGCGGGCCGGTGTCCATGTCCGCAACATCATCCGCACTGTTGCCCGCACCGGCAGCGCTGGCAAGCACAGTGGCAGCTGCATGCTGCTGGAAGCCCCTGTGGCCACAAAGTACGTGCGTGCAGGGAATGCTGTCATCATGCACAGCTCATGACATTAGTAGCATCAGTGCGGTAGCAGCGCTACAATGTGCCTGCACACGTGCATGTGCATCAGCTGTGGCAAGCCCCCAGTGACCACACACGACCTGTTCCACTGCGCCTCCTCCTCCTTGAGCAGCAACTGGTGCAGGCGCCGCTCATGATGGATTTCACCGCGCACCACTTGCACATTGGCGATGACATCCCCTGGGCGGCAAAGGCCATCGCACGCAACACAGGGGGGCCATGGGTTCACTCCGCACCCATCACAGGTGCGCACGCATCACCCACCGCATCCGTGCACCTGCCGCTAGCCGTTGCACAGTGCAGTACAGTGATGCTGCATCCTCAGGCAGAGGGAACCCAGATGCCACACCTGCGTTTTGATGGTCCATCATCTTGATGCACAGCTGCTTGAGGCGGTGCAGCTTGGCAGGTTCCCGCACTAAGTGTGACTGCCTGGTGGCTGCCGCAGCAGCAGGGGTCGCGCCCCCCGACGACGGCGGCGGCGTGCTTGTGCGGCTCATGCCCTGCTCCACGACGGACACCACGACTGCAAGCGGGGGCCCGCAACAGGTGCAGGCACGGCACAGGATTGGCTATGTACTACATTCAAATGCCACACGAGCAACACACCACAGGCAACTAACCTCTTGCTAAGTTACACACACTGTGCCCGACCCCTTGTTGAACACAGCTGCACCTACATGCTACACGCTCGTTGTATGTCCACACAGCAGCAGATTTCACCTCCAGTCCGTTGACTTTCAGCAGCATCACAATATCTGCAGGCGTCCAGGCATGTGTGGCGCAGCTTCACGCTCTAGCTGCACAGCTGGCGGTGGGGGCAAGGGCGGGTGCCACAGTTCATATGGCCCAACCCACCCACTCAAGAACAATGTGCACCCAGGTGCTGTCAATGCCAAGACCAAAGAGAGTCCCCTCTACCATTCGCCGAAGCAGCTACGCCGGACCAACCTTAGATGAACACTTCATGCACACATATGGCATGTTGCATGCAAGAACGCACCCATGCAGCCCATTGCGCACGCACCCATACATATGGGGACAAGTCCTAGTCACATCATGGTTGGTCCCAAAATGATTATGGATGCATGTTGAACAGGTGAGTGCATAATGGATACTCTGCCCAACCTTCAATGGACCGTCCCGTGGTGCTGTCACTTGGGATCAACCTCACCACAAATGTTCTCCCATCCCTGGACCCACCACCCCCCAATGGTTATCAGACCCGCTCCATTGTGACCTAGTTTTGGTGCAAAGTGCTTTCAAAGGTGTTGAGGTTCAAGGGCAATAGGTACTAAAAAAGACACTTCCACTAATGCGCTCACGTCCTCTCCCCAGTCCTCCCTGTCCGGTGGCAGTAGTACGCCAAATGTGACCAGCAGCGACATGGAGTGTGCCATCACAGCGCAGGCATGTCCTGCAGGGGCTGCAGTCACACCCCTCACACACCTGCCAGGAGCCCTGCGCGGTCATTGCCCGCCAGCTCAAACACAGTCTCCTCCTGGTATTCCTCCTCCGCCGTCTTTGCAGACAGCACGCGCCGCACCGCCTGCAGCTTCCGCTCATCCGTGCAGCGATCCACTTGAAAATCGTCCACGAACCAGCCCCCATCAGATGAGATGCGCGCCTTGCGCACATTCAGGCCCAGCTCCGTCAGGCACTGCACCACTGCACGCAGCCCAGCATGGATATGCTGAGATTATCTATCAGCAATACATGCCTTTGCATGGGCCAGTGCTCAATGCCAAATAGCATATATACCGCTGCTGTGCACCAAAGCTGGGGCAGCTCAACATCCACAAATCATCCGCATCCGACTTGTGAACACACCCTCAATCAGTGTCCCAGGGCGGTTGGCAGAGTCCAACGTGATAGTTGTGTACGCATCATGGCTCTCTTGGTCAATATTGACATTGGGTGGGTGCAGGCGCAACTCTGCGGCAGGGGACAACAGGTGGGACTGGTGACAGATGCATGATGCACCATGCGCTTGCATGACAGGTGCAGTTTCTTGCCAACGCCCTTGGGGTCATGAACGCGCTGCGGAGCTGGCCCTTGCAATATGAATGCGCAGATACTTGCCGAGCGTCTCGAACTCGATGAGGCCCCCTGTGTCGCAACCATACCCTTTCTGCCCGGTCTGCGCCTCCTGCTCCCTGTACTGTTGCAAACTCGCCAGGCCCGAACGAGGTAGATACGAACGCAAAAGCAGAGGATTCATGTTATACTGCGTGTGAAACCCTACTCAGGCTCGTTTTGACTCAGCGCTGCAGCTCAGCGTAGTACTTCGTGAAAGACATCATGTTGTCCGTTGAAAGCTTTCAATGGACTGTTGGCAAGCACCGATCCTGACACCCCCCAGCAAGCCATGTCAAGCACCAGTTGGATCTTCACTGCCTACTAGCCCAAGCTGTCACGAAGACCGGCAGGTTTCTACACTTTTAAATGTGACCCCATGATGTGACCCATAAAGTTTGCATGGAGGATGAACTCAAAGCGGCATGGTATTCTGTGCGCAGACTTGATAGCTTGGTAGTTTTACATAAACACTCAGCGATGCGTCCCTGGCCGTTGATGCTCCGGAGATTCCGCTGAACTCAGATCAGACTCTGCGCTATGCGGCTGCGATGAGTTTGTCCATTGAGCAAATTGCAGAGTACTTCAGGCGCATTGGGTTCAACCCTGGCAGCACTCTGCCACCCCCAGACCTGAAGACTCTGCAGGAGCTGCAGGGATTGCACACTCATGCTGTGGTATTTGAGAACCTAAGTCTCTTGGTGCGTGCGCGGGTTGTGGCAGGGGATCATGCGGTACGCACATGCATGCATATCAGATTGTGCATGTGCTACCCACCTGGCCACACTGGCATGCATGTGCAGGAAAGTGCTGGAAGCCGAGTTCAAGGCTGCAGGTTGAAACTCACGGCAACAACAACACACCAGCATCCATCACTGTATCCAGACATGGGCTGCACATTGCCATGCACACAGGTGCCCTCGTGGCGGCAGTTGGATGTCACATCGGCGGGGCTCAAGCTGGATGTGCCATCACTGCACAATAAGGTGTGCGGCTGCTGTGATCACATGAGCGTGCCCCTGAAAAACACACACATGGTGATGTGGGCTGTGCCCTGTGTCATGGCAGCTTGTCGTGCGCAAGCGAGGTGGGTACAGCCTGGAGCTCAACACACTATTTGCAGCGCTGCTGACCGGCCTGGGCTACACAGTGCGCACGGGCGCGGCGCGTGTGGTGCTGGAAGGGCTGCAGGTGTGGCGACGCAGCGCAGTGCATGCATGTGTGCCATGCTGTGCAAACTCACTGCCGGCGCTGTGCTGTGGCAGCTCACCTGCGTGCTGCACCAGCTGCTGGGCCCACCCATCTCCCCTCTCAGTGCTTGCTTCGTCACTGCCTCATGTGCACACCCTGTCTCACCCGGCGGCAAACCTCCACAGTGCATGCGCGCGCCATGCAGATGGAGTCGCGCTGGGACCCGCTCATAGACACACAGCGCCACTACCTCATGACCACATTTGACCACATGGTGCTGTTTGTGAGCGGTGAGCACGGCCACCACCAGCAAGGGGCCCGGTTGGGGGGGGGTGGGGGGGGGGGGGTCACAGCAAGCGCAGGGACTGCAACTCACAGCGCCATCATCAGGCCTGTGTGCAACGTCAGTGCTGAAGTGATGCGCTCAAACCATGCGCGCGTGCACGCTCACGCAGGTGGTATGCTGCCCGCAAGCACCACTTTCCTGGTGGATGGTGCGTTTGGGGGAGCATGGGCCTTGCTTTGCTGCTGCTGCTGCTGTGGCTGCTGGTGCATGAATGCGGCACTCTCAGCTGCGCTGCAACCGGCTGACGCGCGATGCACCCTGTGCTGGCACGTGCAGTGGGGCTGGGTGGCAACACGCCCACACACCCTGTTCCCCTGCCCCCACCGGACGTGATGCGCGCGCTGCCACTGACGTGGGTGCCACAATGAGCTGCACCGCTGCACGTAGCTGATGCAGCATGCTTGCAGCACGTCATGTGGCTGTAGGGTGTGGGTATGTCTAGGTTGGGAGGTGGGGCAAGGAGTGGGACGCAGCAGCTGCTGGGTGGTGCACCACACACACCTGGACTGTGCTGTGCTGCGGGGTGAGCCTGTGCACTGGTGCACTGCACTTCCGTGCAGCACTGATGTTGATGGTGTGCCCCTCCTGGCACCATGGTGATGGGTACTGCAGGTTCGACCCACCAGCCAACCCCGCCACCTACGCGTTCCGTGTGCGGTGGGGCGTGTGCGGCATGCAGCGCCCAGCACAGCCGTCGGACCTGGATCAGGGGTACTACATGCAGGTGTGCCGCCGCCTGTGCACACGTGTGGCGTGTGGGTGCATCCCAGAACTGTCAAGGGCCGTGCCCATGTACTGCACGCAACACGCTCCCCACACCACATGCAGTGCTGCTACACACACACCTGGTTGCGGCCGGGGCCTGCCAAACGCACAGGCATGGGCCAACAGGGGTAGCATCGGGAGTGGCAGCTGGTGTGACCTGTACTACTTCACGCAAGCTGCATTTGGGCCGCGCGACTTTGCTGCCGCGAACTTCTTCACGTCCTGCTTCCCGGACGCTGCGCTGCTCAAGGTGCGCGGCCGCGAGCGGGAAGGGCCCGTGGCACGGTGTGGCACGGTGTGGTGTGGCAGCAACGGTTGTGCTGGACGTGTGGTTGGGAGCTGGGATGCCATGTAGCAAACAGCCATGTCCTCGACATGCGTGCATTCCACTGCGACATTGTGCCTCACGAATGTGACGCGCGGGCCCGCACTCAACCCCCACCCCCACTCACACCCCGACCCCCACCAGGGCCCCTTTTGCTCGCGGCCCGACGGCGGTGGCGGGCGCGTGATGCTGCTGGCGGGCCAGCTGCGGCACCGCAGCGTGGTGGGCGAGAGCATGACGCAAGAGGTGGGCCCGCCAGCGCTGCCGCTGCGGCATGTGCTGGCGCACACGTTTGGCATCAGCCTCCCACCTGGGGAAAGGCTGACAGCTGGGGACGACCACTGACAGTGGGGCACGGTAACTTGTAAACGATAAGCCAGAGTGCAGAAGGCACGCCATGGAGCTGGGCTTGCAACGTGCGCACCTCAACACTCAGGCTACAACTGTAACGATGTCGTTCACACCTGGCGGCAGTAACACAGCTCTGCTCTTTGCGTCAGGCGCTCAGGACCTCACCTGGCGCTCCTGCAGATTAGCTGGTGCCACCTGACAAATTAGATCATCTTCAGATTTTGATCCACGAGCACGTGACCTAGGAGTTGGCTCTGGCACCATAACTGAGTAGCTGAATGTCTGCAGCACCTTGGCCATGCTCAGTGCAAGTCATCACACTCACTGTGAGGGAACTTGGTTTGCACACACTTTGTGGCACCAGTGATCACCGCCTGAATTGCCAATGCGTGTGCTGCCGGAACCTGTTTAACGTTGTTTAACGTTGTGCAGCGTTGTGTGCAACGTTGTGCAGCTGCAGTGGACAGCGCTGAGGTCGGTCACGCATGTTCCAGAACCTGCTCGTGTTGCTGCTGCAGCTGCGACCAGCTGATCCTGAGGCATCTTCGCAACACTGGTGTGCCAAGCCAGATCTGTTACACCAACCTCCTTGCTCCTGAACTTCCACTGTTGGGTGACAGATGCAGTTGTGAAGGGAGAGGGCGCTGGGGTCACAGGCCTGTGATTTGTTCCGCCCACCCTCACACGCACACCCTGCAGGCCTGCGTGCCAACTTCACATGCATTAAGCCCTGCACACCCTAGGCAGGGCGCCTAGCACCCTCACCTACAGCCGCGCGCTCTCACTCTTGTCTCGTTGCCCGCCCCAAAAACCGCTCCTCACGGCCTAGCACTCCCCTCACGGCTGCCCTACATGAACTGCTGCGCCCCCACACCCGTGCGGGGCCGCCACCGCGGGCGCCACACAGCAGCAGCTGCGCAACATCTCGTGTGCGCCATCGTCAGCTGCACAGCTCCAGCCCTACCCAGCCGTAGCACCTGGCCTCACTGCCTTTGCAGCAGCCGCACAGCACACAGGAGCAGGCAAGTCCCCCGGGCCAGGGCCCCCACAGGTCACGGGGGCTGGTGGCGGGGCGCGCGCTGCACACTGCGGCCAACCCCCCGCTGCCAACCCCTGCTGACCATCGAGCAGCACAAAAAACACGCTTCTGCACAGAGGCAGGGGCGCCACACTGGCACAGCGGTGCAGGTGTGGACGGATGCATGCCCATGCTGCTGGGCCATGCACACCCAATCAGCAACACCTACTGGCCACCCCCACCGCACATGGACCACGGAGTCATACATGGATGTCATACACACAAACACACCCCACCAAACACTGGCACCCGTGTTGACACATTTCAGTGGCCACACAACAGGAGCAGGCAGCTTACGGCCCAATGGGCATGCCACACGGCTGACAGCATCGAGTGACACAGTCACAAGCAACACTGCACCATTGTGTTCGGGCATGCCCCCGCACAATTGAGCCGGCCCTGTGCCAGGAGCGGCTGCAGGGGCCATTGCTGTGTGCTGCCGCACTGCAGAGCATGACATGCCCCCGCTTCATAAGCGCCAATGGCACTCTGTCAACACTCGGCATGCCCCGCGACTGCACAACACCAAGGCAGACAAAAGGCTGTGCGCCAAGCTGCAGCCGCATCCGCCCTGCACCAGCTGCCACATGGCGGAGCACCAGTGGCGGCACCTCAGTGGCCACAGCACCTGTGGCGGGCAACTGCAGGGCAGCAGCCAGGGCCTCCACCGCCAGCGGTTGCTGCTTGTGTACGACCCGTGGCTGACGCCGCCGCACTCCGCCTGCACAGCCCACGCCCTCACTTGATGCAGCTGCTAGTGGCACATGCGATGTGGGCGTTTAGGCATAGCGATCAATGCGCACACTAATGGTGCGCCCCTCAATTTGCGTGTTGTTCATCCGCGCGCATGCCGCCTGGGCATCTGCCATGTTGGTGAAGCGCACTGTCCCGAAGCCCCTGCAGTGCAAGGAAGCAGCAGCCGTGCTGGTGTGCTCCTTCCCTCCATGCAGCTGTAACAGGCATGGCAACAGCACTCCATTCCCGTCAGCCCACAATAGCCCAAACTCTGGCCTTCTCGCCCGCACATGCTGCCCAGCTGCGCTGAGCCAGATGGTCATCGCCACCCACCGTGACCGGCCATACTGGTCCTCCACAATATCAGCACGCTCAACCTTCCACTCCCGGAAGTGGTCCTTAAGCATCTGCCATGTGCAGGACCAGGGCAGGTTGTGCACCACCACCTGCAAAAGGCAAACATGGCAGGGAGGCAGGCGGTCCGGCACACGAGGCAGAACAGTGGGCTGAAACCACGACTCTTGCACTGCCCCTGGCTCAAGCTTCACGTGCTGCCTGTGAGCGGCTCAGGCATGTCATGATGCCTCGCCCATTGCGCAGGCGCTGCCATTCAGCACCACCAGGCCAAACAATACTACAGCAGCCCACAGTCCTCCTCCTCCCCCGTCGTGCTGCTGCTGCTGCTGCTGCTTACCTGTAGCCCTGACGACTGCTGCTCACCGCCAGGAGCTGGCATCCCAGGCACTACAGTGACAGCATGGGCATGCAAATGCGGCATTGTTAGTATCACCAACAATGTATTCAGCACCTCCTCTTCCGTAGCTACATCGAGCATGGATGTGCAACACAGCCTCACACAACCACTGCACTAAATGCTTTGGTTCTGTACATTCACACGCCAGTGCTGCCATCTGGGGGCGGGCAGAGGGTGCCATGCATGGGGCGCAGCCACAGGGCAGCAGCCCAATGGCAAGCATCTCACAGGTACTGTGCATGCTATTCAGCAGCCATGGCAGCATGCTGTACCAGCTTTTCATCTGCAGCAACGCTCCTGCATGCCGAGCATAACCTGCCCAACCACCCTGGACCCCTACTTGGGTAATCTCCTGCTGGTGGGTAGTAGTAGCCGATGTAGAACGGGTGCATCGGATAGCCGTAGCCACCATATCCCCGTCCACCACGTCCTGGTGGTCCGCGAGGTGGCCCCCGCCCACTGCGCCCAGGCATGAACCCTGCTGCTGGTGCCCTGCTCCGCGGAGGTGCGCCCTGCATAAACACCGCAAACGCAGAGTTCATCTCCGGACACGCAGCTTCGCGTTGCACGTCAGCAGAAGCCCTTTCAGGTTGTCAAGGGTTTGTGCTTTGCACTACTTTCCCGTTAAGCTCCACATGCAGGGTGCATTTACGGCAAGCGAGAGCATGACAGTCAGTGTGGGCGTTTCTTGCAAGACCCTTGCTGCACATTTAAGTCTCACCTGAGGGGGCGCCCCCCCCGGCCCAGTGACGTTCACCGCTTTGCAGCGACCATCTGGTCCCGCCTCCACATCAAACTCCACTGGTTCGCCCTCACGTAGGCTCCGGAAGCCCTGTGAGCTAATGTTGCTCTGCGAACAGCACCCAACAAGCCGGGCGTCAGATCGATGTGGATCGATGTCTGGATGCAAAATTGTCCCCTGTAAAGGGCTGGCACTGCTCCAGGAAGCCCTGCTAAGCGTCACGAATTTTTGCCCCAGACACACAGGCACTCTCAGCACGCCTTGTCGCGTTGGCACGCCGTTTGCACGCAATTCTCCTGATTCTGTTGCGCTGAGATCTGTCTGTAGGGTGTCAAAGGCGCCATAAGAAACCTTTTTTTCCACCTGCCTGATGAACGAACAAGTCCTCGCCGCCCCCTTCAGGCGTAATAAAGCCAAAGCCCTTCGTTGCATTGAACCACTTGACGGTGCCAGTGCGCTTGGGGCCGCTGGCCTCTGCTGTGCTGGGCACAGCATCAGCCCCAGGGTCGGCCATCCCTGCCACGCAGGCCCCGAACTAAAGCCCACAGCCTAGTCTACCACGCGCAGACTGGCACTGGGAACAAGTTGTGACAGCACTGAACACGCAACACCTGAGGAGATCTGGATGAGAAGGGGGTGAGATTCATTTTATACATAATTAGAAGGAAATTGTGGGGCGCGGCATATGCTAATTCTGAGTAGCTGTGCGAAGCATTGCTGTTGTGGGTCAATTACTCGCGGGAGGCGAAAGGCTCAGGACTACAGGTATGAAGCACCCTGTACAGAAGCGTCATGAAGCGAGGAATTTCGTTCTGTGGCTATGCTGTTATGCAAGTACTGAGACTGCCGTCGGCGTATTGCGCCTCAGGCACTACGTACATGTCGGCATGACAGGCTTTAGTTAGTTTCCAAGCAGCGTAATTTAAATGTCGCCAACATGATGTGCAGCTCTGATATGTGACAAATCCTGATAACCCTTACATAGTACAGCTTGCACAATGCTGCACTCATGCCCAGCACGCAATTCCATTTCGTGCATCAGACAGCTGTCATTGATGGTGCATCAACAACGGGTCGCATCCCATGCTGTGCAAGCAGTGCAAGCTGATACGCAACCTCTCTTAGGCCTTGGCCATCACCGACAGCTTTGCGAAGTGCCGCATTGCACCGCGCGATAACATGTGGTTCACGCCGATGGCAGCTGCCAGCATGTCAATGCCTTTCCGCACAGCCTGCAGCGCCTCCTGCCGCTGTGCAGCTGTTGCACTGGGTGGCAGGGCGCGCACCCTGCAGGAGGAGAAGTGTGCATGAAGAATTCAGGCGCGCAGGTGCGATGCATCTACTTATAAACAAGCCGCCGCATGCAAGAGGCTATGTGGGCATCAAGCCACAGCAGGACCACTGCCAGCAGCAGCAGCATAGTACCACATCGCACGCCCAGCCCCACCTGCACATTGCCAGGCCCACGTCTGCTTCCAGCGCCAGCCCTGACTGCCCAGAGCCCTGCGCTGTGGCATCTCCCATGTAGCGCGACTTGGACTGGGCCAGCAGCTGTGCAGCTGCGCGGTGGTCACCGCTCGCCGCTGTGATCATGCCAAGCCGGTGCTTGCACAGCACCACCTGCACACAACATGGCGACATGCACACCAGTGTCACCAGACCATGCCAAGCTGGCCTTGGAGCAGAGGCATGACGGGGGCACAGGCCATCCCTACCAGCAGCACATATGCGCACCACCGTGCGCTGCACCAGCAGTTGCTGTGCGCCAGCAGTTGGCATGTCAGCCGCGACCAGGCCCCCCGCGCACCAGGTCATGCTCCTCCGGGTACACCGCGCGCAGGCCCTGTGCTGCCCGGCGGATGGCGGCCTGGGCGTCGGGGATCACGTCCTGCGCACCCACACATCGCGTGCATGGGTATGGGGTCATCCCGCACACCACTCAGGTGCCTCTGACCTACAGCCGGCACGGCTGCTACGACGCCAGAGCACAACTCAGCGCTGACAACCACAGGAGCGTCATGGACATTCAGGTGCAGGTGCTGGCACCGGGCTGAACACAGATGGCAGCAGCTGAGTGCTGCATGCGTGCCTCACGTGCACGTAGTAGAATGTGGCGAGCTTGTAGTTAGTCACTGCCAGGTCCTCACTCTCAGGGACCAGGGCCTCCAGCAGCCTGCATGCACATGGGCTCACCGCCATGAACAGGGCACATGCAGCATGTGCTGGCCAGCCACGTGCACACCATGGCGACCCCCACACGCTGAGCCTTGGTCCACCAGTCACTGCCCATGCACTGTGCTCCCCAAGCTGCTGCACCGCCTCACCGCGCGTGCTGCATGAGCAGTGCCTCGCACAGCTGGCGGTCGGGCTCCGCAGCACCCAACGGCGCGTGCACCACGCGGTCATGCTGCGACCAGGCAGCGGTTGTGCGGCTCACATGAGCCATGGCACCATGCCGGCCCTGAGGGCGTCGAGACAGCCAGCGAGACAGCCAGGGAGGTGCTGCACAGGCAGCACTGATGACAGGCAATACGCTCTTCAAAGGGTGACGTGCACAGCTGTTGCAGCTCTGCAGCGGTCACACACCTGAGCCAGCGCCAGCGACAGGATCATGGACTGGGCCCCAAACACCTTGCCCAGCTCCTTGCACGTGCCCAGCAGCCGCTCCTCCAGCGCACGCACCTGCAGCGCGGACCAGCATGCGCGTGTGGGGTGCAGCATGAGGAAGTGCGGCAGCGACTAGGGGCAGCGCATGGTGGTTTTGGCCCGTGCACAGTGCAGCCACGTGCCAGCTGCAGCTGTGAGCCCCATTTCCAGCCCTCCACCTGCACTGCCAGCACAGCTGGGTACCACAGCCGCGCGGTGTAGGTGTTGGCCATCCCTGCCAGGCAAGCTGCACACTACAGCCTGGTGCCCAGGCTGCTGGCACTGGGAACGCGTCGTCAGCGTCGGCCACAGCCCTTTGCTAACCAGGGTGCGCGCACCTGGGCTGCATCCGTGGCTGCTGACAGCAGGCACAGGTCCATGTACAGAGCAGCCTCTGCAGCAGACGGGTCGCCCGCGGCCTGGGCAGTTGCGCACCGCATACATGCAGGCACGGGAGACGGAGGAACAGAAGTGGTTAGCCACACGTGTTGGGATGTACCTGCAGCAATGCAGCCCACAATTGCACTCTCGCACATGCAATGGCCTTCAAACGGCACACGCCCACGGCCACAGCCCATCCCCTGAGATGCTGCCATCTTTCCCCGCACACCACCAGCACCTTCAGTGTCTCCCCCGCCTGCTGCACCAGCCCTGCCGCCTCAGCCACGGCGCCATTGGCAAAGCGTGCCACACCTAGACGCAGCCGGCGGTGCGCCGCCAGTGTGGAGCGGGTGCCAAAGTGCTGCTCGGCGGACGCCAGCGCAGTCTGTGCGAGGGTGCAGCGAGTGACCATGGGAGGCAAGGGGTGGCTCGTCAACACACAGAAACATGAGAGCACAAATGCAGCGGTTGATAAATTCTCAGGTTCAAAGGTTTCCCATCCGACTGGCCACTACGGCTACCGCAGACATTTCAGCAGCTGGCTGGTGTGTTGCGCAAGGCTTGGGAGTGCTGGCTCGGTGCATTGATGGCACACACAATGCTGGGTGGCCCCCACAGCACTGGCGCACCTCGGCATGCTGCGCCGCACTGGCAGTGTCGCCCGAAGACAGCGACAGCAGCGCAACCTGGTTGTGCAGCTCACCGATTTCAGGGCTGTGCACCACATAGACAGAGCGTGGCGGACCAGCACAGCACAGGTCAAGACTGAGCATTCACAGGCATGACCATGGCAAGCATGACCATGGTGACTGTGCAAGGCAATGAACCCTGAAATGGCAGCTCCCCGGCAAGGCGTGAGCTGCAGCATCATGTCGTGTGTGCGCCGCGCGTCACGCACGTGTTGGGGAACTGGGGCGTGAAGGTCGCGATGCCCTCCTTCAGCACACCGATGGCGGCCGCTGTGTCGCCGCGCTCCACCAGCTCCACTGCGGCGTCCACCTGCACGTTGAGCGTGGCACACCGCAGTGCAACGCGATGCGGGCGTGCTGCATGTCACCGGTGCAGGCGAGCACGAGGCGTCACATCAGCTGGCCACCCACCAGCCGTGTCAGTGCCTCCGCTAAGCTCATGCGCACTTGCTGACCCTGCTCCTGGCTCGAGCCCTCATCTGCCCCTGATGGGCTGCTGCCACTGTTGCTGCTGCTCTTATCCGTGTGGCATGGTGCAGAGGTCGACAGCCCCCGCATGCTGCCGCTGGGTATGCTCATGCTCCATGGCTGGCACCATGCCAGCATGCTGGCGGTAACACCGTTTGCTGTGCGTTGGGTGCTTCTCCTGCTGCTCCTGCTACTTTCACATGCATCAGGCGATGAAAACACGTTTGATGGTGCTGGGCGTGACACTCCTGCGGCAGGTGTGTCATCACAGAGCCCCGCAAATGAGCATGGCGCCTTTGTAGCAACAGCCAGCACCTCCCTGGCGCTTTGTCTTTCATGCAACCGCAACGCCTGCCAAGCTCGCAGCGCATATCGGTGCACCTGCGATGATCAGATGCCCGTGCTGCTGATCGTCAGTAGGTTCACCATAAATCAGTTGTTGATGCGTGCAACCTTGCCAAGCAGCAAATATCTGAAGCAAAAATCATCTTCAATCAATATGGCGCACCTGGAAGGTCGACATAGGAAAGCAGACGCCGCGTCTATGGCACTCAGCATCCACAATCAACGCTCTACTGAGTGAAAGAGAATGATGCGCAATGATGCGCACGCAGATCGTGCAGCACCTGCACCAATTGCAGGATTCACTATATCCGCTATTTCCACTGTAGTTGAAACCTGATGTTGCGGCAGCTCGGCAACCCGCTGTTGCGGCTGCTTGCACCTAGCAGTTTGGACGAAGTACTTCCTGCGGTGGCACGCTCCTTCGCTTCTGGTGAGGCTAACAAAGGAGCACGTAAAGCTGCCAACACGTGGGGTGTTCAAAGCAACATGTGACGCCTTTCTGGATCGTCACGTCAACCGTGCACAGGCGCTTCGCTGCCTCTAGAGACAAACTCTGATGGACCAGTGCTTGTGCGGCTGCCGGAGCGTACATGGGGTGCACCTCCTGAGCTGTCGGCAACTACAATTGAGGCTCTGACGGGTGCGGCATGAGGCAGCTGCCGCATCGTGGGAGAGTAGCGCATGTTGGCAAGCCTACATACTGTGCGCAACTCCTTGGTCCTTGGCCAACATGGACCGCTAAGCATGATGCATGCTGCCCAAGGACCATGACATGGTGCCTGCAACACCATCCCGTCATTGCTATTTATGCGCTGTCATGCTGTGTGGGTGCATGTGCTGTACCCAGGTGGCAAGCGGGCCAAGCGCGTGGCGGTGCTGCGAGACGCATTTGGTTCCTTTGACCAGGCCCCTCGCCCCCTGGCCCAGGTGTGCACCAGTCATGCTCCTGTTGAGCCCTCGTGATGCTGGCGCCCCCGCACCCCACCAGCCCCTGCAGCTAGCTGCCAGCACACTGCCCCCCCTGCACACTGTGCGCTGGCGCTGCGTGCTGCCTCAGGTGGTGCGCGCCCTCGGCGGCAGTGCGCTGGCTGTGGCGGCTGAGGTGTGCAGCCCTGCCACGCGCGTGGTGGTGGACGAGTACGAGTGGGGGGGCGTGGACACATACAAGCTGCGCAGTGTGGCCACGGACCTGCTGCGCTACTTGCGGGCGCAGGTGCGTGACGGGGAGGGTGGGCTGGGGCCCTGTCAGATTGGGATGGGCACGGGGGAGTCCTTGCACTGCGTCTCCTGCGGCTGAGCAGGCCTGCATGAGGTGCGTGGCGCGTGCATCATCATGGTGGCTGGGCGCGTGCACGCACGCAGGGTGCGCGCGTGGCGCTGCTGCCCGACGTGTCGCGCGCGGGAG
>QAXD01000050.1:189339-205492 GCA_004335575.1 Haematococcus sp. NG2
GCTGCCCGACGTGTCGCGCGCGGGAGGCACGCACACGGCCGTGACGGCCGCCACCCGCGGCGTACGGCAGAGCACGAATGAGGTGCTGATGGTCGCCCCCACCGCGTTTGGCTTCAACGAGCAGGCGGCACAGGTGCGTGTGCGCGGGTGCACATGGGGCCAGCCGTGCTGTCGTGTCGCACATGTGCATGCCTTGACAGCACGCCGCGTGTGCGCGCATCTGTGGCTGTGTTCCCGCTGGACTGCATACCATATCTACAACAGGTCATGGGTCAGCTGTGGCCCCCGCCCCGCCCTTCCGCTCACACGCCCCTGATGCCCAGCGCACCTGCAGGACAACAGCTTCATGCACGCGGCGCAGAAGCCGGGTGAGGGCAGTGCGCTGACACGGCAGGTGCTCAAGGAGTTTGCAGGTCTGCACCACCAGCTGACGGAGGTTGCGGGTGTCAAGGTGCGGCATGCGCGCTTGCACGTGTGTGCGCGTGTGTAAGTGTGTGCGGCAGCTGTGCTGGGGCCTCAACTGGTTGACCTCATTGCACTCACACCACTTGCTGCTGCTGCTGCTGCTGCTGCTGCTGGTCTGTGCCACGGGCCTGCCGCAACGCCACGCCCATCCCTGGCTTCTGGGAGCCCACCCAGGCATGTGGTGCCACCTCCATCCCCCCACTGCACAGGTCACACTTTACGAGCACAGCCTGGCACATGGCACACCTGACGCATGCTTCCCCAACAACTGGTTCTCCACACATCCCAAGGTAGCTGGCCAGCTGCTGCAGCACTCCTGCCCTGCCATGTTGATTGCTGCCCGCATGGCATCTGCTCCTCATGACCAGCGCGACCTGCCACCACATACCCACCCCATTCCCCCCATGCACACCAGGGTGAGGCGGCCGGTGGGACCAGTGAGTCCACACTGGTGCTGTACCCCATGAAGCACCCCAACCGGGCTGCAGAGCGCCGCGCGGACATGATCAGCGTGCTCAAGGCGCGCGGCTACAGCCGGGTCGTGGACCTGTCGCGACACGAGCCAGCGGCCAAGTTCCTTGAGGGCACCGGTGAGAGGGTGGGGTGTGCATGAGGGTGGTGGAGCTGGGGCAGGATGTGCTGTTGTGCTTTGGTTGTCACAGCTCCCAACCGCATGTGGTATGACCACACTTGCGGGCACGCACGCGCACACACCTGCACCTGCACCGCAGGCGTGCTGGTGCTGGACCGCGTGAACGGCGTGGCGTACGTGGACGTGTCGGAGCGCGCGGACGCATGGCTGGCGCGCGAGTGGGCGGACGCGCTGGGGTACAGGGACCTGGTCACCTTCAGGTGTGCGGGGCAGGCGCTGGGGTGGGTAGGGCATGAGCGTGGTCAGGTGTCGCGCGTGCACTGCAGCTGGCTGCCAGCTGCTCAGTACCCTAGGGGTCAGGCTGGCGGCGGCGGGCGGTGGCGGTGGTACGGCTGGGTGGTGTCGATGGTTTGCAGGCAGCACTGAGAGGGGGTCGCCCTGCCGCTGTTGCTGGGCATGCACAGGTCCACGGATCTGCGCGGCAAGTCGGTGTACCACACCAACGTCATGATGGCAGTTGGCACAGGCGTGGCCATCGTGTGCGCGGAGAGCGTGCAGGACGAGAAGGAGCGCAAGCGCCTGTTGTCTGCGCTGTCCAAGTGGGTCCTCAGCGTGTGCCCACCACATGTGTTGTGCCCTGCTGCGTGGCTGCCGCCCTGCAGCGCGCCTCCCGGCCGCGTCCTCAGCTGGGTGCATGTGTTGCGGCTGCACGGTGGGCACCACCACGACGTGCGCTGTGCCCTGCCTGGTCCTGCCGGAGGGTTGGCCACACGGGTGTTGCTGCCCTGCGGTGCTGCAGGACGCACGAGGTGGTGCAGATCAGCCTGGCGCAGATGGACGCGCTGTGCGGCAACGCGCTGGAGCTGGAGGACGGGCGCGGGCTGCCGGTGATGGCCATGTCCACGCAGGTGCGGTGTGTGGTGCTGGTGTGTGTGTGCGTGTGTGGGGTGCGTGTGTGTGTGGGGGGCAGTTGGGGGGGGGGGGGTTGAAGTGCTGTGGCTGGGACGTGCCTGAACCTACAACAGCCTGATGGCGTGAGTGGGCAAGCCAGGTGCTGTACCCTTTGGCTTGGCATATGTTGACATGTACCAGGTGGTCGCCACAGCAGCTTCAGACAGGCCACGTTTATCACCTGACAGTGTGTGTGTGGCACATCTCCACCCGTGCTGTCCGCCAGGCATACAACGCATTCACTGAGGACCAGCGGCGCGCGATCCGGCGCCACACAGCGGACATCATCCATGCGCCCATTGATACTTTGGAGCGTGTGGGGGGTGGAAGTGTGCGCTGCACGATTGCTGAGCTGTTTTGAGTGCGCACGTGGACGACGGCCACGGATGATGCGGGTGGTGCATGAAGGCTTGTGAAGCTGAAGAATGGCGCAGATGCACGCGGGTAAAACGCGGGCAGGGCATGGACATGCATGATATGGATGTTGGGGGTGGGCTGGGGGCAGGTGTCCAGCAAGCATATAGGATACTCCGTTTTGTAATGCCCCGTGAACATCTCACAAGCTTGAACATGTGCCTGTGGAACATAACTTCTTACAAATGCCTCCCGCAACAGGGCGCAGAGCAACTCACCGCGCAGGCAAAAAGAATTTGAAAGTTCAGAACTGAACGTCTGCAGGCGCAGATGCCAGAGCTGGGCATGCCACACCTCAGCCCACCTCGCTCGCTCGTGCCCGATAGTCAAGTCTGTCAGTCTTGAGTCAATCCAGTCAAGACACAGCGCCACACCCGCAAGAGGCCCCCAGTGCGAGTGTCACCCCCCGTGCCCAGGAAATGCTGCACTCTACTCTCATGCCACTCGGTCACTCGCGCTCTCTCGCTCTCAGCTCGTGTGGTGTGCTACGCCGCAGCCGGCAGCCACAGCGGCTCACCCCACGCCCCACACCCCGCCCCCCCACCCCGCCCCCCGCCTCGCCCGCCACGGCTCAGCGGAACTCCTCCTCCAGCTGCCTGAACCGCTCCACCAGCTCCTCGTTCACCGCGCGCAGCTTCCGCCGCACCACCTCCTCGCCCTCGGCTGCGGGGCATGTGCACACGCGCGGCAGGTGCAGGGGTGCAGCAGTCGATCCCAAGCAGCTCGGCATGGTATGGTGCAACTGCCTTCGTGCATGATTGCGCGCAGCATGCGCCGCTCCCTCCCCCTGACACACACCACCACCACACACACATGCCCACACGCAGCCCCATGCGCACCAGGATCCTCGAACTTTTGTGCCGTGAGGCGGTACATGACATCGGACATGCGGTTCTTGATGACGTTGAACGTGATGCGCGCGCCCTCCGCGTTCCCGGATGCCGTCTTCTCCACAGCGGCTGCGTGCGGGGGTGCATCGCCCCGGCCCGACAGAAGCGTGAGCATGCTTCTGCTCATGCACCCACTTAACCAAAGAGGATGCCGGAAACATCAGTTCATCAGCCACGTGCTAGGTTTGACCTGGCAACTCTGTGTGGGAACCTTCCCCCCGATCACAGGGCAGCGGCGTACCGGTGGCAAGGCGGTGGAAGGTGCAGATGTTGCGCATCATCTCCACCGACTTGTAGAATGGGCAGTACTTGTCGTACTTGGTGAAGGAGTTCTGCTGCAGGTAGTCGTCCTTGATGTAGCTGTGGGGCACAAGACGGTAGGGGAGCAAGAAAGGTGTGGCATGCAAGGGTACTCCTGAAAGCCCAATCATACTGGTTTCTGCTGTCCCCATTGGAAGCTCCAGTCCTGCGAAACCATCACTACAGCTGCAGCACCAGCTGCCCCTGGTTGCTCACCGTGCCGTCTCCAGCACAATCTTGTCTGTCTCTGCCAACGCGTCCTTGCCAACCAGCTGCACAATCTCGTTCAGCTCATCCTCCTTCTGCAGCACCTCGCGGAAGATGGTGCGCAGCGCCACAAACTCGGGGTCAAACTTGTCATAGAAGGGCTCCAGCACCTTGGTGTACTTGGAGTAGGAGATGAGCCAGTTGACGGACGGGAAGTGCTTGCGCTGTGCCAGCTTCTTGTCCAGACCCCAGAACACCTGTGCATACGCCATCCACATGGTACATGTGAGTCCATGCCGCACCTCTGGCAGGCTGCTCCCACGCGAGCTGGGGTAGGTCGTGTGCTGATTGCCCTCCGCACCGGCTGCCGGCGACAGACTTGGCTCACTGCTGGCAGGCCCATGCCCGGCTGTCTCCCCCATCCAGCACCCTGCCTGCGTGTGCCCCACCGCACCTGCACGATGGACAGGGTGGCTGCAGTCACGGGGTCCGAGAAGTCACCGCCAGGGGGCGACACGGCGCCCACAATGGTGACGGAGCCCTCGCGCTTGGGTCCACCCAGGCACACCACGCGGCCGGCACGCTCGTAGAACGACGCCAGGCGGGCACCCAGGTACGCGGGGTAGCCAGAGTCTGCAGGCATCTCAGCCAGACGGCCGGAAATCTCGCGCAGTGCCTCTGCCCACCGAGAGGTGGAGTCACCCATCCTGCACGCAGCAGCACGGATGCGCGCAAGTTCGGCACCATGCAATGTGGGTGCGCGCACAGTGAGGTCCGCCACCGGCTTGCATACAGCCCACCCCAGCTTCCCCAAGTCAACCCACACCCCGATTCCTGCAACCAACGGTGCCCGTCAGCTGACTGCTGAAGCTTGGCCAGTGAGCTCCCAGTGGCTGATGGCCCGCATACGCACATGGAGAAGTTGTAGCCCATATCACGGAAGTACTCCGCCAGCGTGATTCCTGTGTAGATGGATGCCTCACGAGCAGCCACAGGCATGTTGGACGTGTTGGCCACCTAAAAAGAAAATTGGTACCACAAGATGATGAGTAGGCCGTGAGCATATGTGCCTGACCATCACCCACCAACACGGTGTAGAAGTGCAGCCTGGCAGCCACGTGCACCGCATGCCTGACGCAGGTGCATTCCGCGCCCACCCACCAGGCATGTGCGCTTCATGATCGACTCCTCGCGGCCGTCGGGCATGGTCATGGTCAGCTGAGGGAACTCCATCAGCACCTGCAGCACCGGTTACCACAGCCCACAGCTCATGCCAATGAGAGCAACACAGCAATACAGCACCCCTACAGCCGTAGATGCCCGTATGCCTGATGTACAGCAGCTGATGCTCCCGTAGCGGCTGCCCAGCACACCTCAGCCATCTCATTCCCGCGCTCGCCACAGCCCACGTAGATGATGCCATCTGAGTTGGAGTACTTGGACAGCGCCTGAGAAATCACAGTCTTACCGCACCCGAAAGCACCGGGAATGGCGCAGGTGCCTGCGATGTGGGCACCGTGGGTATGGTGTCAGGTGACAGGTACGCCTCGCCCCATTTGGCCCAGCTGATCCCCATTTGACAGTGCGATTACATGATGGCGCCAAGCCGCGCACCTCCCAGCACAGCAGGGAACAGGGCGTCCAGCACACGCTGGCCTGTCAGCAGGGGCGTGTCAGCCAGCATCTTCTGTGCCACTGGCCTGGGCAAGCGCACGGGCCACAGCTGCTTCATGGTGTACTTCTGCAGGTGCGCACACCAGACCATTGTCCAGATGAAGTTTTGCAGCCCCAGGGGCAATGCAGAACACATGCATGGAGTGCATGGCGTGCACACTGTGGCATGCCCGTACCTTCTTCTGGCCCATGAAGTCGACTTCAATAATCTCCTCGTTTACATTGTAGTTACCAGCTGGGGCAATGTAGGAAACAGTGCCCTTGGCGCCAGGCGGCAGCATAATGCGATGCTCCACCAGCGAGTTCTCATGCACGATGCCATAAATGTCGCCAGCCGTGATACGATCGCCGACCTGCAGAACACAAACGCTTGGTTGCCAAACACAGACCAGGATATGAACGCACAAAGCTCACCTACCTTGAAGCCAGTTGGATGGAACTCCCACGTCTTGGCAGAGTCCAGCGCAGGCACAGACACACCGCGAGGGATGAACACATCGCCAGAGGCCACGGCAATTTGCTTCAGTGGGCGCTGGATGCCGTCAAAAATGTTGTTCAGAATACCAGGGCCCAGCTCCACGGACAGGGGCTGCAGCAAAACAACGTATATGAAGCAACAGTTCAAATATCTTGGCGATCGCAAGTGGACAGAGATGGGCGGTACCATACGCCTGCGTATCGCACCTTCTTGGTGCGCAGCACGGTGTCACCCACGCATAGACCCGCAGTTTCCTCATACACCTGCAGGCAGCGATTCCAAAGAGTTGTTTGATGCAAGCGTGCTTCTTCCAAACATTGCAATGCCAAGCGCGCAGCAAGGAGTTCACATCACCCAACGCGTAAATGTGCTCTGCGAATTTGGGCTGCGCACCTGGATGGTCGCGTTGTCGCCCTCCAGACGAATGATCTCGCCAATCAGCTGGTCATTACCCACGCGCACCAGCTCGTACATGGCAGCACCTGCACATTGGCCGTGTTTGCGCTCAAGTTGCACCCAACACCACCGTGAGCTCGCATGGTGCAGCATGGAAGCCAGGTGCATGCATGTCCATCAACTACGCACCAGCCATGTGCTCGGCCACCACCACAGGGCCGGACACCTTCTTGATGTAGCTGCGCGCATGGACAGTACACAGCAGGTCAGAGAATGCAAGCAGATGCTCTCTGCTTGCCATCATGTGTGTATGCTGATTCTTTCTTCAATTGGCACATCGCAATCATGCACAGCTGTGCAAATCCCGCCGGGCACGAATACGCTCCAAACATGGAGGACTGGGCGACAGGCCTGCTCACCCATAGTCGGACTCCTTCTCATAATCAGTCTTTGTGGCCATTGTTTAAAAGCACGTGTCCTTCACAGCACTGATTCCTATTGACGATCAGGTCTTGACACACGCCGCACCCTCCCCTTTCAGTCGGGGTGTGCTCGGTGCTGCGGGTTACAACAACACAACGAGCATGAGCTGGCTGAGCCCCTACTCGGCCACTCCTCTTCCACACTTTCTAAACGAGAAGAAACAACGACGAGCAGGAAAGGATCCAATAGGCAGCCGATGACAAACACATGACTGGCCGCTCCGCATCCTTCACAACCTGGAAGTGCAGTCTGTGAACCTTTCAGATCCCTTGGGCCCAGACCAAATAACAAACCAGCTTGCCTGTGGCACACGCATGGCTTCTCCATTGGAGGGACCTGACATTGCTGGTAGGAATCTGCTGGCATCCAATGGCGATGCGCATGTGGATGTCCTCAGGCAACAAGCACGTGGGCAAAAAGGCACAAGGGCTTTTTCTCCAAATGAAGACGTGGCCATCGAGTCATGCATGGCATCACCATGTGCAGAAGTACTTGAGTATCTTGTATGCAGGCAGGCAGGCTTCTGAGTTTTGCACGCTCAAGTGCAAGTGCGTCTGCTGTCAGGGGCCTCAGGGAGCCGCTCGCACCATATGCAGTGAATTCTTGGCTGCGACCACAGATTGTCTTGGAGAGGCTGATGCTCAACTAAACATGTGTGCTTGATCTCAGTGTAACTACACAAAACCCAGTTCCTACCACATACATATGCATCCTGCAACGCGCACATCCCATCGTCAGCAGGTCAAGCTGCACGAGGGGTGGACACCGCGCCTGCCATCCAAAAAAAACCGTGCAGCCCGTAGCGAACAGCTGACCTACTATGAAGTGAGGCTGCTGCTCAAATGCATGGCCCATGTACCGTATTACGTTCATGGCCCCAAGAGCTGCATGCTCCCAAGAGCTGCACACTGTGTACATGTAACTTGGCAGCCACTGCCCTGGTACACATGTTACAGGCTCATGCATGTATCCTGGTCCAGTGATGACCGGCAAATTCCTGTTTGCCTAATGTGTCTTATCGACAGCCGTGCTTAGCAAACGCACGGTTCATGTGGCCATGTCATGCAAGATGCAACACCTCAGTTACTGCATGGTTTCATGTGGCTTGGTGTGTGCATCTTCAGGTGCTGGGCATAAGTTGCTTTGCGAGGCAGGAAGATGTGCGCGCAGCATACCTTCGCTGCGCAGCTAAGTGTCATCCAGACAGGCCAGGTGAGTCTTTCACACTACAGCCAGCTTGTGCATCAGATGTCCTATTGAGGTTGCTGCTGCAAACTGAACTCAGGCGCCCCGCAATTGCTGGTCCAGCAGCTGGGGCACAACACATCTGGCCACATGTCCTGTAGGCATGTGCTTTAATTGCGTGTTGTGCAGGTGGTGACTCAGCCACCTTCCATGTGATCCAGGAAGCTTACGAGGCCCTCTCAAACCCAGATTGCCGTGCAGCCTATGACATAACGATGAACCGGATCTGAAAGCCGCTGCAAGTGCAATCACCTACAACAATACGTATGAACATAATGGGTGACTATGTTGGCCTGTGATGCATGCATGGTGAGAGCTAGGCTGGGCTGGTCCCATCTGGTGTGGGTGTCTTTGCTTGCTGGGTCATGCTGTGTGGAGGGCACACTGTCGCGGAGGCAGTAGGCTGCATGTCTGTGCAGCTGTGGATGTCTTTGTTGATGCGCAGTTTTTGTGAGTGTTGTGGATGTTTGCACTCGCCATGCCACCTCAGCTGTTGATAACATGGCGTTTCATGGCGTTGCTATCACATACCAGTTTGTAGTAATGCTCAGTTCGTCCACATAAGCTTTTCCTTACCGTGCGTGCACCAACAGACTTGGATAGCTTCATGCTGGAGTGGCTGACGCAGTTTCACTTGGTCCTTGCTTGCATTGTGGGTGCAATCAACTGCGCCTGCAAGAACTGTCACGTGCGGTCTTCGACTCCTGGTGGGCAGGACCTGGATAACATAACAGCGGCGCATCACAGCTTTCAGCTGCTTACCGAAACCTGCAACGTGAAAGATTGAACTAGACAGCCAACTACAGGTTCACAACTATCATTGTCATCATCATCATGCGTTATCATCATCATCATCACCTCATCGCCTGCTGAAAGGCAGACGAGAAACTCTGGAGCAGGGAAACCAGATCGTAATGAAGTTCCTATGCCGTATGTCACTGACTAGCTGGCAGCTAAGTATAATAATAACAACACGGCGTTTCACAGATGTTTCTGCATCCCGGAGCCGGACAGTCATTAGCCAAACACCACCACTAGATGCCCAAGCTAGTCCTGAATACCGGAGCCGCCCCACTACAGCACCTAGCACCGTGTTGGAAGCAAGCACTGCAAAGGGTAACAGCTGGCTGACACACGAACCGTGGTCAACAGCAACATGCTGATGCCACAGGACACCCGGCCATACGGCGGTGGGCGGGCGGGCCGAATGCGGGGCGGGCGGGACGAGCGTCAGACCTGGGAGCCCAGGTTATGGGTGATGTGCCAAACCAGCTGCGCCTGCGCAATGCACACCACCTCCAGAGTGCAGAGCACAGGGAGCAGCAAAGATCAGGCAGCTTGCACACACAGCCTCCTCCACCCCTCCCTGCCCTGAGCCAGCTGGTACCATGTACCCTGAATCCCCAGTTGCTCCAGGGTGTGCACAAGGCCATCAAACCACTGCATGCGGCCTCCCTATGGGCCGAGCCATACCTGAGCCTGAAGCCCTGTGGCGAACATCATCTGCTTTGCCAGCCTCGCGCGCTCAAACAGGTCCGCGTTGGAGATGCCATCAGGGCCGCGGCGTGTGCCCGTGACGGAGCACAAGCATCTGGTGTGAAACGTATCTAGCGACTGCAGCTGCCATTCCACCAGGGCGCACGACTCGGGCCCGCCATACAGCAGCTTGGGCATGACAAATGTGCGATACAGCTGTAGCTTCGTGCTGAGGGTGGCGCCACTGTGCGCGCGCAGGACTGGGCGTAACTGTCGGAATGCATGCCGAGCCCCGCACATGCACCGCTGCAGCTCCTTGTCTTGGTCGCCATTATGCTGCACCGTGCTGTCAAGGTAGCTGAACTGATCCTTAACCCGTACGCTGTTCCCGCTGGCCAGCTGCACACTGCTTGGTGGCCGCTGTGACCGTGACTTATGCTGTTGTGTGGCTGGTGCCTGCCTGAATCCGGGCCGTTGCATTTCTGTCTGGCTGTGGCTTGGGCCTGCGCCAAGCTGCGTTTGAGGTCGCTGCCCTATCTGGCTGGGGCCCTGCTGGCTGATTGGCAGGCTGGCTGCATGCTGACTAGCTGGGGCGTGCACCTGGCTGGCTGGCTGTTGCTGTGGCTGAGAGCTGGAAGGTGGGCGGTTGGGGTCCTGAATCACTAGTATCTCTGTCCTGGTGTAGTTGAGGCTGAGCTTCCAGTCAGCTGCCACCCTCTCCAGCACAGACAGCGCACTGGTGAGAGATGGCACGTCCGGCGTGAGCAGCATCATGTCACCATACTTGCCCAGTCACAAACAAAGTGCCGCTGCAACTGGATAGAGGATAAAGAAATAAGGTATGCTGATGCTGAACAGTGTAGAAGTATGAACAGTCTGCAATCTCTGCATGCTTGGCCATGCAAGGCTGCGGTGCTCCCTCACCTCCGGTGCAAATTACATTCTCCAGGACTTACTATGGGAGCAATCTGATAGGGGGTTCTCATCATCAGGCCCCATCTTTTTGTGCAAGCCAACTCTCAAAAGCATGTGAATCCTGCAGGGTTCTAGCGTGCGCATCATGTATCATATAATTATCATGATTCAACCAGGATCGTCTCACGGGTCTAGCATGCCACATCATATGTAGTCAGTTGTTAGTGACTTGTGATTTTCCAACTTGCCAGTGCAGCTTATGATATGATAATGCGCCAAATGACAACAATCCGCACGTGATGAACCCTGGCGTGAAGCCGTCGCATGCTTCCGTCTGCCGGGCGCTGCTGCCAAACCATCGGGATCATACAGTTGTAAATGTTATTGACATTGTAAACAGGCAGACCACAAGACATGAAGCCCATTCATCACGGGCGCACAGGTACTGCTTGCATTCCCACACGGTCTGAGGGCGTGGCCTGGCGGCCTCCACCTTGCTGATTTCCTGACATACTGTGGAGTATTCCAAGTCGTTTGTGCGTGGTATGGAGGGTGATGATGAGCTCCTAACTTGGTCCGATGAATGCTCTCCCTCAGGGCAAGAAGGAACAGAGACGGCGGCAGGCGCCGATGATAGGGTAAGGGCCATTTCCACATGGACCATTCGCACCTGTTCACAGTTCAGCTCTTAAGAGCTGTCCCTGCGAAGGAGCCCTATCAGTGCTGTTTGCGAACTGCGCAGCGTGCCAGGAATGTGACGTGGGATGCTGCAGAACAAGCGTACTTCAAAGGTCCCGTAGCATGGCCCCTTGGGTGCAGCTCCGCGCTGATGACATGTCAGCTGCACAGACTGGCTGCAGCTAGTTTTGAACCTGATTTCAACACGCCTGGATTGTCAACACATGATAATTGTCACCTGGCACCTGCATGCAGAGCCGTGCAGCCACAAGCCCGGCCTCTTTCCTGGCCCATGCATCAGCATGGAGGGGATCAAGTGCTGCCACCTCAACTGCGCAGCCCCTCCCATTTCAGCTGCACGCAACAAAGGTGCAATGGAAGAAACGGCGCGTGCACAACGCAGTTGTGCATCGATGTTGCATGAAATCATCATACAGCGGTGAAGAACACATACAACTGTGTCAGCACTGCTTTGCTGGTGCACGCAGGCACAGCACAATGATCTTCAGCTGACAACGTGCATGGGTTGCCAGGATGAGCACATAGCGGCAGCCACAGCCTCACAGCACCCTGTGCCCACAACAGCAGATCTCGCGTGCGGCAATGGGCAGGCCGCCATGGCTGCACTGCACCATCTACCACACACCAGGTTCGGCAATGCAGCCACATGCCTGGACGTGAGCCATGTGCAGGAGGTGGGTCATGTTTATGACCAGGTCATCAATCAGGTCGCAAGCCGCACAGCTGCGGAGCTCCTGGATGCAATAGTATTTGTGATAACCAGCCATGCCACATGCGGCGTAAACTGCACCAGCTGCAGGGGCCCATGCTGATCAGCACGGGACTCTGCACAGGTTCACCCACTGCACGGGTTCACCCACTCTCACTGTGCTTGGCGCAGCACGGCACTGGCCCACTGCTGCTTGCTGGGCTGTGGGTACGGCGCCTGCCTGGCTGCAGTATCAGTCAACCTGCTCCATTGTGGCTGCATGCTGCGCTGCAGGCCGGCCGCGGCACGCCTATGCCTACGCCCATGCCCATGCCTCAGCCCAGCAAGCAGGCGGAGGCGGGAGATGCGGAGCAGGTGTTCCAACTGGAACACCCTGTCGGGGCCGGGGTTGGTGCGGCAGCGGGCGGGGCCCTTGGCGCACAGCAAGCAGCGCTGGCGGGTGCTGTGCGCACCGTGGATGCTTTGCTGGCGGGTGATGCCAGCATCAGGGTACGTGTGGCAGTGCAGAACTTGGTGCCTACTCCTTGCAGATTTGTTTGACGCGGCCACCTGATGTGTGGTGTGATGCGAGCAAGTGTGATGCGTTGTGAACTTGTGATGCACGGGAAGATTAGGAACAGTACTGGGTCGACTTGCTGCTGCACACCACCTGCAGCCAACTGTGGACGAGCTGCTGCAGCTGCGGGGCGTGTTGGGAATGGTGCTTTCTGGCTCATGGCTCCATGCGTCCGCGGTGGGCCCTGTTGGCGCTCACCCACCGCACATCGCACAGCCCTGGGCCCCGCCGTGTGGTGCACCCAAGGTGGAGGACATACAGGCACTGGTGAGCCAAGTGGTGCAGATGTGGCCAGCACACCACACACAATTGATCCACATGGTGTTTGTGCTGGCAAATCCTGTCGGCAGCAGCATCCTGGCGCTTGGATGGGCTGTGCCTGCTGCAGTTGCGCATGCATCCATGCTTGCACACATCTCGTAATCGAAACTTGTGGCGCTGGGCATGTGCACAGTTGTCGGCCCCTGCGCTGCAGCTGAAAGGGGCTGCAGTATCCAAGGACGTGGCGCAGTCGCTGGCTGAGCTGCTGACAGGGCGTGCCCCCACAGACGCCCAGCCAAGCGCATCTGTGCTGCAGCAGTTTGCTGCCGGTGGGACCACGAGCGCGCGGGGCACGGCCGCAGATGGCGCAGTGGTGGTGGGCGGAGGCGCGCTGGAGCTGCCGCGGGGTGCGCCTGCCACCATGAGCATGTCCCAGTGCCCGGAGGTGCCGCTCGCGCTGCCTCTGCTGGCCGGGATGCAGGTGTGGGGTGAGCGCAGCAGCACACGGCAGGACATGCGCGCCCATGGCCGCACAGGCACCAGCCTGTCGCTGCCCACGCAGGCCAACTTTGGACAGGGCAGGCCGTGGGCAGCAGCACTGCCTGCACAGCATGAGCCGCACCGTGTCACCAGCTGTGTGAACGCAGCAGGTGCAGCTGCGCCGCTGAGCTTGCAGCCAGGCGCGGAGCAGTCCACACATCTGCTGCCCAGAGGTGACTTTTGTGCCAGCTTGGCGCTGCCAAACACCACAGCGGTGGAGGTGACAGGCAGTATACGCGCCTCCAACCTTCTGTTGGGCCTCAATGGGCTGTCTGCACACGGCAGCACGGCCTGTGGCAGCAGCATGGCAAGCAGCCACACACTGCAGACTGGCTACCCAGGCGCTTCAACCATGTCAACGTTCCAACACCCACCACACTCTCTCACACATCTCCTGCAGCATGGCATGTGCAGCATGGGCAGCACCAGCCCTGGGGACAGCAACACCGTCAACCTCACAAGCCTGGGGCTGAGAGGGAGTGCCGCACCTGCTGCCCCTGCCGCCACCACCGCCACCACCGACAGCCTGAACCCCAGCGTTGCTGAGCTGGGTGGCGGGAATGTGGCGGCTGACGCCTGGCTGCCTGGCCCTGGACCGCTCAGCTCCCATGGCCTGGCTGCAGCTGCGACAGCCACAGCGCCGCTGCAGGCACCCGTTGCGGAGCTGGGTCCCATCCAGGAGGTGCACATCTCCGCAGACCACACGCATGACGCTGGGTCCAGCGCGGGTGAGGTGCACGAGCCGGGGGAGCACCACGCCCCACACGCTGGCGCAGCCGAGCTGTCGGCAGTAGCATGCTCAACCAAGCGCAATACGCTGGTGCGTGGTTTCAAAGAATGACAGGGCAGGCCTCATTGGTTAAGCGGCTGGCTGCTGCCTCACAAGATTGCTGAATGTATGTCATCGCCATGCCATGGAACACATCACCATCAACTCAGGTTTCCTGGGTTGTGAATGCCTCAGCCTTTATTGTACTTATCAACGCCGTGGGTTTTCTGTGCGCGCAGACAAGCAGCATGAAGAAGATTGCCAGCAAGCTGGCGCTGGGCCTGTCACGCTTCAGGCGGAGCCGGCTACATGAGGGTGATGGTGTGAGCACCAGCTGCCCCAACATCTCCAGCCTGTCCCCTGGGCAGCGGCATGCAGGCCGGCGTGAGGGGGTCAGTGGGCCGGACAGTGCGGGGGGCGGCGCACACGGCGGCGCCATGCTGCGCGCGCACTCGGGCGGTGCAGCACTGCTGTGTAGCGGCGGCCGCGACGGCACCACGGAGCCGCGCCGCCTCACCAACCTCTCCATCCCCAGCCTGCGTGATGTGAGCGCGGTGCGCAGGGGCAGCACGCAGCAGTCGCCCAGCCTGCTGGCCAGCTCACACAGCGGGCTGCATGAGGGGTGCGCGGGTGGGGGCGCGTCAGGAGGGGCAGGGGGCCACACCTGCAGCTCCAACACCCAAAGCATCGACTTCATCCTGCGCTGCAGTGGGCTGCACACCTCCCCAAGACCCACAGGCCAGCTGGGCTCCGAGGGGGACGCCGCAGACGTGCGGTACGGGCCGATGTCGTTTGGGCCGCCCAGTGCGCCGGGCGACGCGCCCCTCACCACACGCCCCCTGTGCCCCTCACGCCGCCCCACCTCCTCCACCTCCTCCCTGCAGCTGCGCACCGCGTACACGGGCCTCATGGCTCACCAGGACTCCGGTGACATGCCCAGCCCAGCCCCCTTGCGCGCAATCAGCACCCTGAGCCGGGGCAGCAGTAACATCGGTGCCGGCCGTGCGGCGGGCCGGGTGGCTGGCAGCACACTCATGTCCGTGAGCAGGGACTGTGGTGTCGGTGACGGGCGCGGCTTCAGCTTCACCAGCCGCATGCCACGCCTGGCGGGTGTGGGGCGCGCGCTTCGCAGTGTCGTGATGGGTGTGAGCGGCCCCAAGTCCGGCGGCGGCCGCGACACACGACGTGTCAGCGTGTCAAGCAAGGAGCCCAGGGGCAGCCAGGCTTCAGCAACTCCTACGGATGCTGGCATGGTAGAGGAGGCGGTGATGCTGCAGATTGTGCAGCATGCTGCATCTGTGATGCGCATCGCGCGCTCACCAACTGACCGGTTGCACATACTGTTGGAGGTAAGTGAAGCCGTTGTGAGCTGTGTGTTGTGGTGCGTGCAGCCACCATGTGTTGGTGGGCGACACGTCCTGTGCCGGCAATCAAGTAACTACGGTATGTGTGTCTGTGTGTCATGCAGGCGGTGGACGAATGGCAGTTCGACATGTTTGCATTCAGTGAGGCAACACAGGTGTGTGGGCACTGTGGTGTACGGATGCGTGTTGCGTTCATACAGCAGGCGCTGCTGCATGCCTTGTGCAGCACTGTCAGTGCCTGCATGCTGTGCGCTTGCCTGCTGTGACGCTTAGTCCTGGCGGGTCTGGTTGCCAGACCTGAACGGTACCCCGGCACTGCCGCACACGTCGAGCTCAGGCCTGTGGTGCGCGGTGTGACACTGCATGTTGCCGTGTCCACAGGGCCGCCCACTGTCCAGCCTTGCCTTCTGGCTGCTGGTGAGGACGGGCCTGGTGAAGCGGTTTGGGCTGGATGAGACGCGGCTGGCACGCTACCTGGTGGCTGTGGAGGAGGTGGGTGTGGTGATGCTGAAGTGGTGTGCAGCTGCCAGTCAGACGTACAAACAAACAGAGCTAGCCCCTTAACGGGCATGGATTTAGGGGAGGGCCACGGAGTGAACCTGAATTACTCCAGGAAACATATCGGGCGCTCACCAGCTGGCAGCTGATGGTCTGCTTAAGCGGTGATGTGCATGCGGTGTGGTGTGGTGCGCAGGGGTATCCAATGCAAAACCCATATCACAACCGCGTGCATGCGGCCGATGTGCTGCGCAACCTGCACGTCATCGTC
>QAXD01000051.1:1680-20518 GCA_004335575.1 Haematococcus sp. NG2
CGCATGTCCTTCTCAATCTCTACGAATGTCTTCAGCCCCTCTGTGCCTGCAGGAGTAACCAGAACCATGCAGCACCATATGTTTGGTTGGGTGACCATGAAACATGGTGCCTGCCCCACACATGGATATGACATATGAGGTGAAGGTGCCCATGACCAGCTGCAACACATGCTGTTGATTGCAGGCCTCCACGACAGTGCTGCATGCTTCACACATGAAAATGCCGCACCATAGCAAGCAACAGAACCACCCACCTGGTGGCACACCCTTCCAGTACTTGTATAGGTAGTCAGTGTGTTGGATGGGGTTAAGGCGCGGGGTGAACATGGCTGCCACCAGCATCTTGCTCTCACTGCCACCCAGCTCAATGTCGAGGAAGGGTGTACTGCAGGACATGCATATGCATGACCGCAGAACTGACGGGGGCAATCACAATGAATGCTGCATAAGTTCGGCATCAGTAGGCCACGTCACCTCACAGCTAGCAACCTCCCGCGCTTATGATGACAGAGTGCACAAGTTTGCATAATGCAGTGCATGGGATGTTGATTTTTTGCTTGCATTGCATGGCATCGTCAACTGGCCAGGGCTGCAACTTAACCAGACAGGGCTTATTTGTGGCACCGGACACACCCTTTGTCCATGTTGGCTTGCGCGCCGACCTTAGCAAGCAGCAGGCCCATGTGGGGCAGTACAGCTGTGTTGCGGTACACATGGCTGCAAGTGGTAAAGCAGAGGTGGCACAGGGTACATACAGGCAGTTTATGAGCTGTGGGTTGGTCATCAGAGTATGCATGCCTGCATCGACCATGCGCATCATGCATACACTCAACACAAGGCCACGGGCCACACAACATGAGCTGCAGCCAAACATTGGGCCCCTGCAGCTTGGCAGCAGATGTGCAGCCGAGGCCAACAGGCAGCCCCATGGCATGTCTGCAGGAGCTAGCGGATCCTCACGCACAGCAGGACAGGTGGTGCTGTGTAGGTACTCAGCACAAAGCTGGACTTGTGGTCGAGGGACATGATGCCAAGTACTCCATCTGCTGGTGCGTGCGTGGTAGGCTGGGGAGCCAATGTAGGGAAGTTGGTGCTGAGCTGACCCATGATGCCATCCTGAAGTGACAGCACCGTGCGCACCCATGGCTGCGCACTGGCCACGCCCGCTTGCAGGGTGATGGCTGCACAGACACCACCAGCTGCTGCTGCTGCACCACTGCTGCTGCTGCTGCCACCTGTGCACGTGCACTTCACCAGCTGCATGCTCCTTTTTCGCTGGGTTCTGCACCTGCGCGCAGCTGCAATGCTGCTGCAATTGCTGCTGCTGGCCTTGATGAAACGCGGGTGCCAAACTGCTGTTGCGATCGACATGTCAAAGTTTCGATTGTGCGCCTGCTGGGTAGAGCTTTTATCCACTTTGCAAACTCCTGCTGCAGCCGGCAGTGCAGCGGGATCATTCGCTACTCACGAAGAGTGCAAGCGTTTGATATTGTAATTTTCATTCTTGATGATGAGCTTGACGGGCTCATCATGCACCAGACGCAAACATATCCGTTTGACGCTGAAGTTTCTGAGCGAGGAGCTGTGTTGCGTGTAATGAATTGATTCACAGTTTCCTACGTCATCCAATCGAGAAAACCCCGAGAGCACAGTACAGGCAGTACATGCCCCTGAAACCCTGGACAGCTGCCTTGAGCATGCACAGCTGTGCCTTGAACTCTGCACGAAGCAACAACATATCATCAAAACACACATAATTTCATCATTCGTCTCCTGATAGCAAGATTCTTCTCTGTGATGGTACTACAGTGTACACCAAATCAACAGCACCAATCCAATCCAGGAAGCTCCCTCACAATGTGCTTCGAAGCACAAGATCTCCAGCTCAACGTATAATACATCAGGAGCCTGATGTAGATGTACAGAAACAAAGCTGTGATCCAGCGTGTATGGATGCCTTTGACCACGTACAGAACTGGAATGCACATCCCAACTGGAACACCTCCAGCCCTGTACTGCAGGGCATTTCGTACAGCGTACTGCACCATGATTCTGCTCTTTCACACTGCTGAAACTGCCGTTGAGGCATTGCTGTGCCAACCCACAGTAGTTTCACACAAGGTACTCTAACATGCGCCAGCTGACAAGCTGGCCCTGGCTGTTGAATGCAGTGCGCACACGCACCCAGCGACCGCCGTAGCCCATGACACCTGATGAGGCGGTACAATCAGCAATACAACGCGCATGGCCATCAGCCTGGTCAGCAAGAACTGAAAGCGGCACTTGTTCATGTGTGCATTGAATGTACCGAAGGCAGTGCACGGGATGCAAGCTCGAGGTGCAAACGTATACACATGCGCTTACAGTGTGGCGAAGGGCAGGGTTGGTGAGGCAGCGTGTGCAAGCAACTGCTGGCAAAAAGAGACTGATGCCTAGGCTTGCTCGGCAGCGCACAGCATCTCTCCCGAGAGGATCTTCTCGGACCCTCTCCAATGCATTGTGCCCAGCAAGTATCAAGCACACTGAGTGACAGTGCAGTGGCGCCATGCCATGCATGTCTCTCAAGCCCACGTGCATGGGCAGCGACCACCTATCCTAGCCTGGACACAAATGCCATGCATGACGCGATGGCACACCACAGTGATTATTCACGGCACCTGTCTCCATTGCCCAGTCGTATGTGGTGTCGTCGTTGTTGGCGGCAGGCAGGCGTGCAGTAAGCTCCGAGGGGGCCAACATGTATGCGCTGTGTGTGGGGGCACAGGGAAATGTGTGTTGTTTGCAGCGCAGCCTGCTGGTGTGTCTGATGGGGAGACATGCAGTGTGTATCGCATGCAGAGATCACTTGTGCAGCAAGCACACAACAGTTATGAGGCAGCTCACGGGGTTAGGGCAGCCATGACATGGTGATGTGTGGTGCGGCAGCCCTGCCCAGGTAGAAAAAGCATGGCAGGGCTTGTGGATCCAGTGTGTAAGAGAACATCTTTGTCATGTGAGAGTGATTTAGGGTGCCACGTGACAGTATGACCATGCACAACTGAGCAGGCACCACACCATACACTCTCTCACACCCATTGATTCCTTCTCACACCTCCACTCACCCGTCGTCATACGTGTACACGTTGAAGCCAGTGGGCACCTCCACACAGCCCACGGCCCAGGGCCACAGCGCACACACATCGCGCGCATCTCCCTCGCAGCTGCTGCTCAGCAGCTGCTTGCCTGCGTAGTTCACGCGGACCTGTGGGTTGCACGGGGCAGAGGATGGTTCGTAGGTTGGTGAACAAACAGGGGTAGTGTAGGTTCAAAGGTGGGGATGCTGGGCACGGTGGGGTCTGTGATGACAAACTGGATGTGTTGAGAAGATGGAGGGCACAGATCACGGTAAGATGTGTGACCCATGCACAATGATGTTCTCCTAAGCATGAGGCCCAACACGCATCAATGCATGAATGATGCTGATCGCGTGCGCTGAAAGCACCTGTGTTGCGCGCACGCGTGGTGTCAGTCCCACAGGCTGCAGCCAGTGTGCGGTGTCGGTGGGCAGGGGCGGGGCAGGGTCACGGCCTGCAGCTGCCAGCAGCCCGCGCAGGTCAATCTTGCTGTCCAGGTCCACGTCCACCTGTCACAGCCACAGGCGCACGCCACGGCCACACGGTTATCGATCACGTGTGTGTATTGTGCCACGACAGTGCCACAGCCTTTCACAGCTGAACATCAAACCCACAGCACCGGACAGCCCGCACACTGGTGAATCAACTGCGTCAACCGGCTATCACAGGCGGGGTTGCTCGTTTTCTCAGCAACTGTGACGCGCACATGAAGATACTGTGACATTCCCAGCGAGGAAAGCCATGCATGCCTGTCGCTCACGTGTCGTGCTCCGCACCACACCACACTCGATCATCACACCTGGTATGGCTCCCATGCAAGGAAGTGGGTGGTGATGTGGGTCTGGGGCACGGGGCCAAAACCAGCCCCCGTGCTGCAGTGTGGAAGCGCCCAGTCGGCGCCAGCATCGGATGTCAGCAAACTGTTCGGCATCCAACAAGCTGAGGTGGTTGTGGTACATCTTCCACACAGCCAAATGCACTGCTGGCACATGACATGGGTGTATGCATGCATACCTGATGCGACAAGGCCCGGTGTTGGTTGTGGGGGTAAAGGCCGTGCTGCTGCACCCTGACGCATCACGCTTGGGCGGGGCCTGCATCATTGGGGTACATGTGCACAGCAGCACTCGTACAACAAGTTTGACACCGCCCCATGATTGTGTGCTAGCACCACACTGCCTGATGCTGCATCCATCCAGTCTGCCAGCCACACTGCTGTGAAACCTGTACCTGTAACATAAGACATGAGAGACGTGCCCCACCATGCAGCAGACCACATGCAGTATTGAAGGTATCCCCGAACAATATGAAATGCACATCAAGCATGTCCGAGCGCACCTTGGCTGCATCCCCAAAGAAGAACGTCTCACAGAACCAAGAGGCCGTCAGTGCGGCATTGGCGCCCATGCGCTTGCCCTGAAACAAGGCATGTGCGTGCAGGCATGAAGGCATCAACAGGGGAAAGCTGGGCTTGCAGTACGGGGTATCATGACCACCATGTACCGTCCTGAGTTAGCAGCCTCTCACATTTTACTCGGTGGTTGTTGGTCCTAAAGCAGTTAACAATGATGTTCACAACCCAGCGGCGGTCACGGAGCTCAGTGCACTGTACTGCTGATGGGATTGGTACATGAGATGTGCCGCTGCACACAACTTTCAACCACTCACATGGGGTTCGGTGCTGGTGGGGCCCCCGCCTGCGTCAGCACCCCACCCCGCCACTTGCAGTGTGCAGTTGACTGCAATGCCTGGGGCCAGGCCCAGAATTACGGACTGCAAGGGGTGTACAGGTGAGTAAGATCAGGTATCATGGTCCGCGACCGATTTTTGGACCACATGTCCACACATCACACTACATCTCAAGGATCACTGGAGGCACACATCCCACGGTTCACACTGTCTCCACCTTCCCCAGCATCAACCTACCCACGCTGCACCTCCCTTGCGCTCACGTTCTATATCCATGCCCCAACCAAGTACCTGCAGCTCATCACCCCCTTCCCTTTCCCTTCTTGAGAGTGAACAATGCGATCCACCTCTGTCCCCCACCTTCTTTGGGCCCTCCACCATTAGCTGGCTCTGTAGTTCATTCTGTCAGGCTCTGGCAATCAAGCAGCTGTAACTATGTCGCTGTTATGATGTTGCATGATGCTGGGGCCGCCCTCCACCCAACAACTGCTACATCAACCGCTCCTACATACACACTTGCTCCATCACCGCCATGGTGCCACATGAGACCTGCCTCTCTAGCCCCTGTGCCCACCACACACTGTGACCCCAGTGGCGCACCTCAGGCTGGAAGGGGTGATGGAAGCCATCCCATGCCGTGTGCTCCGCGCGCGTGAAGAGCCACGTCGCCTCATACAGCCCATCCTGATCACGCACCTTTTCTGCACAGCATGAAGCACACACCCAGTGCAGGCACCAAGTCTCCGATCATGGGTTGGCACAGCACATACATGCAGTGAAACCACGACGGAGGGCAAGCAAGGAGGCTCCATCCCAGGACCTCCACCCCATCCAGCTCCCAGGTGTAACTCACGAAGTACACCGCCAAACTCCTTGATGTTTGTCTGGCGGCATGGGCCGTCATCAGACACCCGGAATGAGCGGATCCACACCTGCAGTACAATTTCCAATGGTAGTTGTGTGATCGCAATGATCTGGTGAGTGGTTCTGTATGACTGCACTGGTGTAGGTAGGAGAGGCTTGTGCATCCCTCTGCTTCAAGGGCTGAGGACCGTTCTGGCAGAGCTTCCTTTCGCACAACCCAACCAAGCAGTGCCCATTGACACCCAAGCATGCCCGTTGTGACCAGGCATGCGAGCGTTTCTGAGCCTGTTGCACATGTATCGTGCATGTTATGTGCAGCAGCACCTTGGGATCCATGCCGGCACCGCCGCCCTCAGCGTAAAAGGATACGCGTGCAACAAAGCCCTTCATAGTAACTGGGTCAAAGCATGGGAACATGTTGGGCCAGTAGCGGTCCACTGTGAGGGGGGTCTCCTTGGGGCGAGCGATGCCTGCGAGGGTGTGTAGTATGGCGAGTAGTGTGTGGGCAGGTTGGGTTGAGTGTAACTTGATGCACGAGCTGCCAGACCCAAGCAACAAACAGCTGCAGTACATCTATGCATCCCTTCCGTGCAGAGCATGGATGAACGGAGCACCGCAGCACGCAGCACGCAGCACACAGCACACAGCACACAGCACACAGCACACAGCACACAGCACACAGCACACAGCACACGGCACAGCTATCAGGACATCCATCTTGTGCCCTTGGCCCGGCCCTGGGTGTGGCTCAACCAACCTGACTGGGCAGGTGCAGGTGCTGAGCTTAGCTGCAGCATCTGAAGGGAGCGTGGCCATTGCACGACAGAGCATTGAGGGCAATGCTCGTGCACTGGCCACGCCCCCTGCAGGGGCCGCAGCTAAGCTCGGCATCTGCACCTGCCCAGTCAGGTGGGTTCCAGGGCCAGTAGGAGGATATCCTCGCATGCAAGGAGAGAGGTTGCAGCACCAGCAGGGGCGCAGTCGCGAGCTTCAGTGTGAGGTGCGCGCGCTCGGGACAGCTGGGCCCTTGACCGGGATACGACGGAGTTCGTGGCCTTCATTGTGTTTTTGCTGATTGCTATTCTCGACTTCAAGAGCATGTTGTTGATAACCAGATGCACGTCGTCAGAGCGTCGTCACCTGACGTCTTGCACGACAACTGACCAGAGCTGCGTGGGTAGTGTATTTGGAAGTGTTGAGTTGTTTTTCAATGGGCGTCACAACCTCAGCATTGCCTCAAACCACGAAACCTTGAAACCCCGAAACGTTTCGGGCGTTTAGGGTTTCCTGTTCAACCCTGAAACGTGACGATCTACTCAACGCTCTGGAGCCTGCCTCTTCATTGCATTGATTACAGCCACGAATTGAGCGATTGCAGCTTACTATAGAGCCAGTTGCTGCATGCCACTATCCTGGGCCTTCGCAATCACCTGTACTTAAACATAAACAGACTGAGGTTATATAAATGTATATAGAGAGAGGTGCATGGTCGTCGACATGTCGGTGTACATACCAATACAAAGTCTGGTTGACACCCGGTTTGACTCTTGTTGTGGGCCAAGTCGCAGCATTGCACGTAGCGTAAACACGCCTTACCCCATATCCCGTACCCCATACCCCATATGCGGTAAATACCGGTGCCCCGCGCGGTCCAAGTCGTAACACCTGCAGGGCTGACAGTCGCGCTCATGGCATCCAGCACGATGGATTTCAGCATGCCCGCCATGTTTTCTGCACATGTGCATGGGCCATGCATGACGTGTCCAAGGCACGCCACTCAGGGTCAGCTCATGAATTGAACTCTGCATCCAACCTGATTGCCCAGCAGCAGCCAGCTGGTGGCCAAGGCGTCCAGTGGCCGCATCATACCACAGCAGAGATGCAGGCCGGCAAGCACTGCGGGTAGCAGCAAGCCCAACACTATGCACATCCAATATGCGCAAGCACCTCAGTATGCTGCGCCTTCCACCGTGAGAGCGACCCTGCATGTCGAGCTGTGCAGTGAAGCGCCCCACACACCACCCCGCCAGCAACCTAACATGAGCCTGCAGCCTTGTGAGGATGGCTGGCACAGTGCAGCACACCCTGTGGTGCTGTGGCTGGGCCTGAGGGCCCGCACCAGCCAGCCCCACGCTGCTGCTGCAGCCACAGCCAGCGTGAGAGCGGCCGTGCAGCACAACCATGGTGGGTGCACCTCCACCTCACCTTGCACAATGACAAGCAGTATGACACCGCAGCCTGCCATGGGTGGGAATGGGCCATCCTCCAGCGCTGTGCGTCCATGAGCTCAGTACTCGTGCACCTCTTGATTTCAGTGAAACACCCTGGACTAAATCAGACCAGAACACATCAGGCTCACGCTTGTGTGAGGCCGAGGGGAGGATGGCTTGTTGTCTCAGGGCGGACGGATGGACCCCATAATCACAAGCTTACTCATACTATCGCATCTGCTCTAGCCATTTGTTTGCCAACGCAGTCTTACAAGGGTACAACAAAGCTGCAGACTCTACGTTCACAAGTCTGCAGCAACCACCAGTCCCCGCTCCCTGACCACACATTACCTGCAGCAACATTTGATCAACTGGGTTGGCAGTATGGTACAGCAGAACACTGTAACAGCTATGGATATTTTCACACTTCGTCTCATTCTCATGAACTGTCTCATTTTCATGAACATGTGCGACAAAAGTACAACTGGCACGACGTGCAGTAAGCTTACCATATGCTTCACCAACACTTGCCTGAGCAGCACATGTTTCACGAACCTTACCGTCTCCTCCCATCGATTCCACAGCATCGAACACGAAGTAGCACCATGCACAAGCCCACTGAAGCACCCGTGCCTCCCCGCAGCCCAGCACTCTCTCAGGCGCTGCTGCCCCCTCTCACTCCACCCACCAGGGTGCCCCCGCGCTGCTTGCCACTCCGCTCACTGTCTCCTTCATGCGCCCCACTGCCTCCGGTCCAAACAGGAACACGCTGCCCTGTGTCTGCTCGTCATGGTCCAGAAAGTTGGCCACAGCACGTGTGAGCTGCAGCGTGGGGTTGGTAGGCAGGTGGGGTGAGGTGGTCACACAAGCAGGCACACGCAATGAATCTATAAGGCGCAGGGAATGCGCAACCACCTGAAGGTTGCCACTGATCTAGCTGCACACCGCATCCCGAGCTGCAAGTCTGTGCCTTATGTTAACCCACACCCACAAACAGTCCAGGCCAGGATAACACCACAGTAATGGGATGATTGATCCCACGAGCATGTTGGCCTTATGGCCCCTCACCCACAGCTCACACACCTGCTTGCACTCATGCAGCTCATAGCCGGTCAGCGACGGTGATGCGGCATCTGCACGGACCCACGCGCACCACAGCGCCACCAGCGCACCCACATCAGCGCGCACGCGCTCCACTGCCGCCTCATCACGTGGGTCAAACATGAAGGTCACACCAGTGGAGGTGGCGATGCGAGTGTACAGTGAGGGGCTGTAGAAGTGGCGGTACATGTACTGCGCGTGGCTCTGATCCTGCTGGCCCTTGTTTGAGTGGCCTGCTGCTGCCGTGCTGCTGTGGCTGTTGTCCGGTGACAATCCTGGGCCACTAGCCCCCTCCTCATGCTGCTGCTGCTGCTGCTGCTGCTCCTGGGCCTTGTCTGCCACAAACACCAGGCTGGTGTACGGCAGGGTGGCTGCACGCATGCCCTTCTCAATTTCCAGGAATGTTTTGAGGCCCTCAGAGCCTGCAGGGCCACAACACACAGCACTCAGCACACAGCACATGAACAGCACACAGCAGCATGCAGTGGCCGAAATTGGTTGGGCAACACATTACGCGTTGCTGGCAATTGTGAGACAGCGAATGCTCACAGCCACAGGCTCAATCACCAACATTTCCAGGCAATTTGAAGGCCGTCACGCAGCAGCCACCCACCTGGTGGCACGTTCTTCCAGTACTTGTTCAGGTAGTCAGCGTGCTGGATGGGGTTAAGGCGTGGGGTGAACATGGCTGCTGCCAACATGCGCTCTCCATTACCCGACAGCTCCACATCAAGGAATGGCGTGCTGCACTCACCGCGCAGTCAAACCATGCCAGTCAGCAAAGGAAGTAAGTTTCACTGAGAGTTAAGGGGCACGTGGCACACGACAGCGATGTCGCCCCTTGCTCTGATCCCTTTGCTGCTCACCCTTTGTCCATGTTGGCTTGCGCGCCGACCTTGGCAAGCAGCAGGCCCATGTGGGGCAGTACAGCTGTGCTGCGGTATACATGGCTGCAAGTGGTAAAGCAGTGGGGGCAGAGGGTACAGGCAGTTGATGGGCTGTGGGTTGAACATCAGAGTATGCATGCACTCAACACAATGCCATGGGCCACACAACATGAGCTGCAGCCAAAACATTGGGCCACTGCAGCTTGGCAGCAGATATGCAGGCCAACAGGCAGCCACATAGCATGTATGGAGAAGTTATTTGGTCCTCACGGCATGACAGGTGGTGCTGTGTAGGTACTCAGCACAAAGCTGGACTTGTGGTCGAGGGACATGATGCCAAGTACTCCATCTGCTGGTGCATGCTTGGTAGGCTGGGGAGCCAATGCAGGGAAGTTGGTGCTGAGCTGGCCCATGATGCCATCTTGAAGTGACAGCACCGTGCGCACCCATGGCTGCGCACTGGCCACGCCCGCTTGCAGGGTGATGGCTGCACAGACACCACCAGCTGCTGCTGCTGCACCACTGCTGCTGCTGCTGCCTCCTGTGCACGCGCGCTTCATCAGCAGCATGCTCCTCTTTGGCTGGGTTCTGCACCTACTACTGCTGCAATTGCTGCTGGCCTTGATGAAACGTGGGTGCCAAAGTGCTGTTGCGATCGACATGTAAAAGATTCGAATGTGCTCTGGATAGAGCGTTTATCTACTTTGCAAACTCCTGCTGCTGCAGCTGTAAGTGCAGCAGGATCATTCGCTGCTCACAAAGAGTGCAAGATTCATTTTTTAAAGTTTAAGGAGCTGACAGGCTCATTATGCAATTGACGCAAACATATCCGTTTGACGCTGAAGTTTCTGAGCGAGCAGCTGAGTATAGGCATAGGATTGATTCACGATTTCTTACATCATGCAATCAAGAAAAAACGCGGAGTACAGTACAGGCAGTACATACACCTGAAACCCTGGACAGCTGATTTGAGCATCCACGCCTAAGCCTTGAACACCGCATGAAGCAACAAACAAATCACACCAAAAATCCTTCCATGATTCTTCTCCTAACAGATTCTTCTCCATGATAGTACAAGTGTACACCAAATCAACAGCAGCACCGCTCCTACCATAAAGCTCCCTCGCACCTTGCTTTATGGTATGGGCATACATGATCTCAAGCTCAGTATATAATACATCAGGAGCTTGATACAAATACACAGAAACAAAGCTGCAATCCAGCGTGTTTGGATACCTTTGGCCGCGCACATGACTGCTGTTGTGCGCAACCCAACTCAAGTTCCTCCAGCACTGCAATTCGTCCAGCCAACTGCACCATGCTTCTGCTCCCCCGCACCACTGCAACTGCCGCTGAAGCACTGCTTTGACAAACCCCAGTCTCACACAAGGTACTCCAGCACGCGCCAGCTAACCAGCCGGCCCTGGCTGTTGAATGCAGTGCGCACACGCACCCAGCGGCCGCCGTAGCCCATGACACCTGATGAGGCAGTACAAGCAGCAGTACAACGCACATGGCCATCAGCCTGGTCATCAAGGATTGGAAGCAGTTTTCGCGCATACGGTATGTAAGTTAAACGCTCTTGAGCACTCAAGGCAGTGCAAGGGATGAAAGCTCGAGATGCAAACGTATACACATGCGCTGACAATGTGGCGAAGGGCAAGGGTGGTCAGGTAGAATGTACAAGTCAGTGCTGGCAGAGAGAGACTGATTCCTAGGCTTGATTGGCTGCGCACATCTCGAGCCCTCGTGCATGGGCAGCAGTCACCTATCCGAGCCTAGTCACAAACGCAATGCATGACGCAGAGGCACACCCCAGTAGTGAGTGAGCACCTGTCTCCATCGCCCAGTCGCATGTGGTGTCGTCGTTGTTGGCAGGCAGGCGCGCAGTAAGCTCCGAGGGGGCCAACAGGTATGCGCTTTGTGTGTGTGTGTGGACACAGGAAAATGTGTTTAGTTTGCAGTGCAGCCTGCTGATGTGTCTGATGGGGAGACATGCAGTGTGTGTCGCATGAGGAGATGATGTTTGCGACAAGCACACAGTTGTAAGGCAACTCCGGGGTGACACCAGCCATGACATGGTGATGATGTGTGGTGCGTGCAGGCACAGACATGTGCAGCAGCCCTGCCCAGGTAGAAAACGCATGGCAGAGCTTGTGAATCCAGTGTGTAAGAGAACATCTTTGTCGCGTGAGAGTAATTTAGGGTGCCATGTGACAGTATGACCACGGCATGCACAACTGAGCCGTCACCACAGCATACACTCTCTAACACCCATTGACGTTTTCTCACACCTCCACTCACCCATCGTCATACGTGTACACGTTGAAGCCAGTGGGCACCTCCACACAGCCCACGGCCCAGGGCCACAGCGCACACACGTCACGCGCATCTCCCTCGCAGCTGCTGCTCAGCAGCTGCTTGCCTGCATAGTCCACGCGGACCTGTGGGTTACACGGGGTAGAAGATGCTTTGTAGGTTGGTCAGCAAACAGGGGTACAGTAGTGTAGATTTTAAGGTGGGTGTGTTGGGCATGGTGATGGTTACGAGGAACCGCCTGAAGAAGAGGGCAAGGTGATGGCAGGATGAACAATGGCGATGGCAGGATGTACAGTGACGCCCAGTCAACACGCATCGATGCGTGAATGATGCTGATCACGTGCGCGGAAAGCACCTGTGTGGCGCGCACGCGTGGTGTTGGTCCCGCAGGCTGCAGCCAGTGTGTGGTGTCGGTGGGCAGGGGCGGGGCAGGGTCATGGCCTGCAGCAGCCAGCAACCCGCGCAGGTCGATCTTGCTGTCCAGGTCCACGTCCACCTGTCACAGCCACAGGGACATGTCACAGCCACACGGTTATCGATCACGTGTGTGTATTGTGCCACGACAGTGCCGTAGCCTTTCACAGCTGAACATCAAACCCACAGCACCGGATAGCACACTGGTGGCCTGCATCAACAGTGTCGATCGGCTGTCACGCGGTCACTCATTATTTCAGCAACTGCGACGCGCACATGTTGTTGCTGTCATATGCCCAGCCACAAAAGTGTAACATCCCTTACCCCTTACAGAAGACCATCATGCAGGTCATGTGTGAAGGTACAGGCAAGATAGGATCATCACACCTGGTATGGCTCCCACGCATGGAAGCGGTTGGTGATGTGGGTCTGGGGCACAGGGCCAAATCCAACCACCGTACTGCATTGTGCAAACACGCAGTCAGTTGCAGCACCATTGTGTCGGCAAAGTGGTCGGCATCCAACATGCATCTGTGGTTTGGGACACACCTTCCACATGGCCGTATGCACTGCTGGCACACGACACGGGTGCATGCATACATACCTGGTGCGGCAAGGCCCGGTCTTGGTTGTGGGGGTAAACGCCATGCTGCTGCACCCTGATGCATCACGCTTGGGTGGGGCCTGCATTATTGGGGTACGTGTGCACTGCAACAAGTTAGACATCGTCCCATGATGGCAACACTGCTGGCTCTGTGAGTTGCCAAGTTCATGCTGTTACCCTGCTCCCTGCCACTGCACCCATCCGGTCCATCAGCTACACCCCTGCGACACCCCAACCTAACACAGGAGATGCACCACAATGCAACAGATCGAATAAGAACACCTAAGATCTTGGGATAAAAGGTATCCAAACAACAACACTTATGCAATATCCCCAGCACATCAAGCATGTATGAGCGCACCTTGGCTGCATCCCCAAAGAAGAACGTCTCACAGAACCAAGAGGCCGTCAGTGCAGCATTGGCGCCCATGCGCTTGCCCTGCAACAAGGCATGTGCGTGCAGGCATGAAGCCATCAACAGGGGAATGCTGGGCTTGCAGTATGGGGTATCATAACCACTACGGACCATCCTGAGTTAGCAGCCTCTCACGTCGTACTCGGTGGTTGTTGGTGCAGCAGTTTACCAATGATGTTCACGACCCAGCGGCGGTCACGGAGCTCAGTGCACTGTACTGCTGATGGGATTGGTACATGAGATGTGCCGCTGCACACAACTTACAGCCACTCACATGTGTTTCGGTGCTGGTGGGGCCCCCGCCTGCGTCAGCACCCCACCCCGCCACTTGCAGTGTGCAGTTGACTGCGATGCCTGGGGCCAGGCCAAGTGCCGTGGACTGCAAGGAGGACACAAGTGACTGAGATCAGGTGCTGCAGCCAGAGACTGGAACTTTACCCTCATGCCATGGATCGCTGAAGACACCCTCACTCCGTATTGGACTTGGCCCAGCATCAACCTGCCTGCCACCCATCACTTTCCTGCAACCATGTCACCATCAAATCCTGAAGCCAATCACCCCCTTCCCTTCCTCTAAAGCCTGCTCAGTGTCGCCTGCGCCCACCACACACTGTGGCCCCAGTGGCGCACCTCAGGCTGGAAGGGGTGATGGAAGCCGTCCCATGCCGTGCGCTCCGCGCGCGTGAAGGGCCACGTCACCTCATGCAGGCCATCCTGATCACGCACCTTCTCTGCACAGCATGAGGCACACACGCAGTGCAGGCACCAAGTCCCCGATCATCGACTGTCAGGTACGGAGCAAAGTCAGCAGTTCATTTGTCCCGTGTCACAGCAGACAGCGCAGCAAAGGGCAGGCATGAGGAAGCAAGGCGGCTCAAGCCCAGGACCTCCACCCAGCTCCAGGTGTGACTCACGAAGTGCGCCGCCAAATTCTTTGATGTGTGTCTGGCAGCACGAGCCGTCATCAGAAATGCGGTAAGAGCGGATCCACACCTGCAGTACACTCGCCAATGCATGGTACTCATGTGATCTCGATGATGTGGTTGATGGTTCTGCATGACGGCACTGAGGTTGTCAGGAGAGGCGGGTGCATGCCGGTGCTCTAGAGGTTGATGGCAGGTTTGGCGAAACTTCCTTTCAACCAGGCAGTGCTTCTTGACATCCAAGCAAGCTTGTTCTCTGCCCTTGAGTATCAAGCGACCGCGCGTGCGAGCGTTCCTAGGCCTGTTGCAGATGCATTCATTGTGCACGGTTCATGCAGCAGCACCTTGGGATCCATGCCAGCACCGCCGCCCTCAGCGTAAAAGGACATGCGTGCAATGAAGCCCTTCAGAACAACTGGGTCAAAGCATGGGAACATGTTTGGCCAATAGCGGTCCACTGTGAGGGGGGTCTCCTTAGGGGGAGCGATGCCTGCAAGGGCAGTAGTCGGTGTGTGGGTAGGTTGGAGGTAGTGTGATTTGATGCACGAGCTGCCAGACCCAAGCAACCAACAGCTGCAATACTTGCATGCATTCCTTCGCTGAAGGCATGGAATGGAGCACCGCAGCATGCAGCACAGCTATCAGGACATCCATCTTGTATGTTGCCGGCCCACCTGACTGGGCAGGTGCAGGTGCTGCGACACTTGAAGGGGGCGTGGCCAGTGCACAAGCATCACGAGGAGATGAGGGTGCAGCACCAGCAGGGGCGGGGGCAGCATGTGGCGCGCGCACACACAACAGCTTGGGGCTTGAGGTAGAGGTGAGGGTTGTGGCCTTCATCGCCCGGGCTGCAGCAAAAAAGTCACGAGCAATGGACAGCAAGATGCAAATTAGCAAATTGTAACATCAGAATCCGGGCAGCGCATGTGTGGCTGCCCACAGAGAGGTGTTGGCTCATGATGATGCGAGCATGTGTCAGACAGCATGCAAGCGGCGGGGTGTAGCACGGCTGCAGCATGTACATGGCAATGTGCGCAGCCTCTGCGCGGAACCATGCCAGTACCAGAACCAATCTGCGCTACCCCGAGCCGATCTGTTTCAACGCAAGCGATCTATGTGGGCCCAAAGGGTGGGGCCGCATGAGCGTTTGTTCCTCCTGGACTGAGCACCCGCCTTTCAGCATTGTCTGGGCTCTGTAGGAGAGCAAGTTGGGTTCTACGGTTTTAAAGAGCCCGCTACTGAAACTTCACTTGCGCAGCAAGTCGCTACACAGTGGCTGCACACAGGCTAGCCGAACGACGCAAGTAGCACCGTGAACATTCATGGTAGTGTGGTTCTGGGGGCATGTGTGATCTATGTGCGTTATGGTCGACATGGGCTTCATTCATTATACCGTAGAATCGTTACAGGGTCAATCAGCATTTCTTCATCATGTAGTTCTCTAAAACTTCACAGACAGCCACAGACAGCAAGTCCTCAATCACAACAAATCTTTAGTCCAAGCCCTCGACAAACATTATAGGGGTGCATGCAACCATGGCGCGCGCAGACTCTAGTCATATTTGCCGGATTCTACCTCCTTGGCCAGGTCAGGGAAGGCCTTGGCATGGTGTTGGTACCAACCTGGCTGCTCCTTGCGCACTGCAATGTTGAGAATGAGCAGTGTACGTACAGCAAGAACACATGTGTACAGCATGCATACAAACGTACTCATGCGTACTGCATGTGTCCTCAGTCGCCATCAGCAACACCACAGGGCAGGTCGAGGCCAATACCATGTACACAGCATGATCTAAGCCAGCTTGCACACGTACTTGCAGCTAGGCCAAGGGTCATAGCCAGGGGGAAAGAAAACGGCTGGCGTGAACGGCCATGAGCGTCAAACACCGTGCGCCTGTACATGGTGACAAGCATGTAAAGGAGCTGATTGTCATGTCCAACGGCTTGGCATGCAGGCTGCTCAGCATCAGGTGCGTGCATACAAAGGCACACATAAATGCTCTAAGCTCTGTGAAGACAGCTGCATACAAATGCAGTGCGTGTGCTGGGACAAGGCACTTTCTGCAGAGACTGCGGCAGGCATACGTGGCACGAAGCAGCAGCAGCCCAACATACTTGGGCGCCACAGATGGGAAGTCGCCGCCATACACATGGATGGCCACGTTCTTCTGATGAATCAGCACCTGCATTGTCAGAGCCAAAGGCAAGCATAGTGTACACGTCACGTGTACAAGCTGTACATGTACATGAAACAGAGCCTTTGAAAGCCAGCCACCAGGCTGCAGGGCTCATACACAGGGACGCGCAGCATGCACTAATTAGGGTTCATCACCTGATGAATAATGTCAGGAGAGAGCACGCAAGTTTGCCCAGCTGTCAGGTTGATGTCCCCAGCCTGCAAGCAACGGTCGTAGTTGGCTAACTGCAAGAGCAACATGGGTCTGCGCCTTGGATTACGGTCATGTGAGCATATGCGATATGCAAGTTCATGCTCAAGCTTGCACATGGAAGCATCGCTCGGCTGAGCAGCAACACACTGTACCCTCTATTGTCGGCTGCTATGTTCCGATTGACATAGAAATGACAGGATGTGTGGTATTGAAACCTGCTATGCCCTCCTCACGCCCTCCTCCCATCCCTCCCATCTGAGTGCTCCTTCATGGCCCTTGCTGCGGTACGCAATCATGTACGTAAATCCTCCATCCCCCGCACCTGCTTGATCTCTGATGCCCCAGGTTCAGCTGGAGGCAGTTGGTGGAACAGCCGGTGGTACTCTGCCCCAGCAATCTGAGCGATGGCAGTCCATGTTTGGTGGTCATGTGGCGGGGACATCATGGGGGAGGGGATGCGGATGTACAGGATAGTGCACACGTCATCCTTGTGGATGATCATGTCACCTGCAAGCGGCAACCAGCAGATGGACAGGGGCAGGTGTCATACAGGCGCAATGCACAGAAAGCCATGCGCCCTGCTAGCGAGGGCATGCCAGCTCTAACAGTACGGTTCCTGCCAGGCCATCAACGCTCCTGCTTCTGCTCGGATGCCTCCATGGCAGTTTGGAGCTCATGATACCCCAAAAACGCACTTATATTCGCATTCAACGGGGTCATGTGATCCAGCACCGAGATGAGCTCTTCAGGTGTGTAGGTCTTCAGCAGGCTTGCGAGGTAGGCCTCGCAACCTTTTGCCTGCGACGCGCTGTCTGCAGGCGCCCTCTGAATTGCATCTTTCACGCCGTTCACCAGCAGGTCGTAGCTGAAAGCAGTCTTTCCAGGTGCTGAACCCCTTGTTGCAAGTCGGTTTGCATCAGCAACCTGTGAGCGCAACGGCGCAGACATGCTGTGCCTGAACATCCCGTGTGGTCCGATTGTTATCCTCGACCTCAACAGCATGTTGTTCATATGTGATGACCGAGTGCACGTCCCGAAGGCTAACCAGAATTGCTATGAAGGCCTTTTAACTATGTTGTTAATGGGCGTAACAAGCTACAGCAAAACTCCCTAAGCTATGAAACCCTGAACCCTAATTGTATCTACCCTCCTCTGCAACCTGTGTGCATGAAGGACCTGCTGATTTTATCAGGAACTATGTGTGTAGCCTGGATCCTTGGGTCCTTGATCCAGACCTGGTCGTTCATCGAAGGCATATATGGGATAAAAGCACGATTCATGCGATTGCAGGTTGAAGAGCCAGTTGTTACCGGCCATTGTCCTGACCATATGCGCAGCTCAACAGCAGGACATGCATGAAGCATAGCACACAGTGTGGATGGTTTAGTGGCAACGCAACCTCTTGTATGCATACATAGGAGGCTGTATGAGGCATCCAATCTATTGCTCTGCAACAAATTGCAATGCAATTGATTTGAACTGCCAATTGAAACTGATCATATGCCTGCGCTGGTGGTGTCAAGTCTTTGTTGCACAGCTCAAACTTCAGATCTGTTACAAAGTGCACGGGACAAAGCGTTCACTATATATACATTTTTATGTACAAGGTTTCATGCAGCCACCCAGCTACTCTCGCCCTCGGCTAGCTGCCTGCCCCAAACATCGCAGTGCGGCCACGTGCATTCCATTGATGCAAATGCGCGTGCACTGCGTCTGAGGCTGCATCAGGCAGCATGTTGAAGACCCTAATCCAAGGCCTACCGGCTTCACTGGGCAAACAAATCTACATTGCAATGTTTAAGAGACGGTCATGCTGCGCATGAAGTCAAGCACGCTTGCACTTGCCATCGGCACCCTGCTTCCAGCCTTCCTTGCACTCCTTGCACTGCTTCTCGCCCGGGCCCCAGCA
>QAXD01000051.1:25054-47783 GCA_004335575.1 Haematococcus sp. NG2
CTTCTTGCAGCTGTCGTGGCACTTGCGGCACCAGTCACCGTCCTCGTAGCAGTTGTCGTCGCACTTCTCCTTGCAGCTGCCATCCTCGTGCTGCGCATGTGCACAGCATTGTGGAAGCCAGCAAGCAGCTCATTTGCAGGCCCAGGGAAAGGAGCAGGTACGTGTGTGCAGAGCTGGCGGACAGGGCAGCAGTCTAGGCAAGGCAAACGAAGTGCACATGTAAAGCATAACAGCACATCCACCTTCTTGCATTGCTTGTTGTCCTGGCACTTGCCACCCTTCTGTGCTCGGTGAAGTTCAAACAAGGGGAGGGGTCAGCGACGGCCTAAGCAAAGAGTGTTGCTTGGGCCATATCACATACTCTCACCTTTCAATCCAAATGGGGTAGCGAGCAGCAACAGAAGCATCACGCAGCTCTCCGCCAGAATGTGTTTTGGTCTCGGCATAATGGAAAGTCATTTTGCCCATTGCAGGCATTGCGCAGTTCATTTGCCTCGGCACCCACCATGGGCTTGCCATACGGGCACGAGGTGCACTTGGCAGCGCCTGGGCCCCAGCACTCAGCGCATGACTGTAGAGGAATGAGCACACATGGTTGGAGCACTGCTGTTAGTATGCCTTCAGTTCCCAATATCACCATCCCTGAGTGGGGTGCCTCGTCGCACTTGAATTCATAAGAAGGCTGCCAGGCACGCACTCAGACGCAGCAACAACAGAGCATACACAAGACACCCAGATGAGCATGTGGCAAGAACAGGGTGGCCCTATGAGTTGTGGTTGTGGTGTGGTGTTGGTGTCTGATGTTTGGTTTGCTACCCTCCTTGTCACCTTGTGGCACTTCTTGCACTTCCCCTTGTTGGCCTCGTAGTAGCCTTTGGGGCATCCGCTCTGTTCTGTGGCGGCCACATGCAGCAGCATGGGCGCTGCCACTAGGGCAACAAGCAGCAGCACGTGCGCCCTAGCCATGGCTGCAGGACCCGCAGCAGCAACAGGGCAGACAGACTCTTTATGGGTGGCTGACGGAGGTGCGTGAATGTTGGGTGGATCAGCCCAAGGCATACAGTTGCCGGGTTGCTGATGCACTGCTGGCAGCACACGTGGCACAAAGCGCTCAGCAGCAGCAGAGCTAGCCACAAGACCTTGGACGCTGCTGCTGATGACACAACATCGCAAAACACGAAACCACTCACCTCGAACGAATCAAGGATGCGGCGAACGATGCCGACGGAGCTCCGTTGGGCGCGCCTGCGGATAAGTGCAGGGGCAGGGGAACGACATCGCAATGAGCGAGCATTCGTAACCAATCGGAATAGCACTTCGCACAATATTCCCAATAGGTTATCCCGCTAGGCGATCGATGGCCATGGTGCATGGTGCTGGTCACGGGATCCACACCTGGTGATGGTTTATGCACCTTCCAGCAGATCCGTTTAGTCCACGGAACTTAGCTACCACCACCTGCTGATGCAATTTATGCTAGGAGGTTTGTGAGTCGAGTGTGACCGGCACAGTTTCTCCGAGGCAGACACGCTTGGTCTCACAGCTCTTGGTCTGACCCAGGAGTCCAAGTCACCACACAGTCATCATCAGGCCTTGGAGCACACAACAACTTCAGCAGGTCATGAAGTGCAAACTCGGATGCAAACCATGAACACTTGCCTGAAGCCCAGCACTGGCCCGGAAGGGCGGATGATCTGGGGCATGATCTGCCAAAGCCAAGCCCGAGGGACACCTGTGCACAGCATTGTTGATCAGATCACACTTCAGGGCAGATCTTCACCAACTGCACATGCCGCAGCGCGCACCTGTACACCGTTTGCTCCTGGAATCAGCAAGGCGTACGAGCAGGGTGCACTTTGATTCCATTGCATGCCCGAGGGCAACTCACCGGCATAGATCTCGTCCAGATCCAGGCGCAGGCATATCTGGGGGCTACACCAAGAAGGAGCGGCTCTGCACCTGGGCAAAATATACATGGGGAACACTGACGTTGCTCTACCCTGCTGTGATGAACAGGTGACGTATGCAGCTCAAGCATGTAGGCATATTTGCAGTATCATCATCGGCATGCACAGAAGCTACTAGTAGGTTACCTGAACAGCAAGCATTGCTGACACAGCTGCACCCTTCCATGTACACTTTCAGAGATGAGCTGCATGCATCGTGGCAGTCCATCACATCATCCCCACCTCAACACTGAAAAGATAAATGTGCGGGCTGCACGGCATCTGCACTTCTGCATCACCTTGAACATGCATGTGCTTATCATAAACACAGTGTCAGTGTATAGACTGTATACATGTGCAGCGCTGGCAAACATGATATTATAAGCTATGCCCTTGCAACCAGCGACTGCTGTGCAGCAGCAGCTTCCCATGTCAATGGCTGCACATGTGTACATACGCATGTGCACAGTGTGTGGTGCCATGGCTCCTTGGCCTTTTCTTCTTACCATGCAAAACAAACCAAGAAACAAGCCGTTGATGTGCTAATGCCATTGCTCACCACTTACATTTGTGCTGATGCCGCGATAGAGCAGTGGACTGCATGGATCTAAGCAGCCATCCATACCAGGTTGGTCAAAACATGTGCCAACTCCGCCATGGAGTGGCCTCCTGCGAGAACCGAGTGGTAAAGGCCGCATTCCGGCAGGGTTGGCATGATACGGTTCTCACACAGCACACAGCATGCGCATTCCTTCTGCAGAAGGTCCACAAATGTCGGAGCAGAACCACTGGCCCATAGCAGGATGCGCCTACACAAACCGGACTGACCAATAATGCTGAGCATGAACCGGAGGAATGCCTTGAGTGCCAGGGGCCTCTGGCGATGCTAGCACTGGGATAGTGCCATCACTGCGTGTCCACAGAGGGCATGACTTCCCAACACTCCAGGGGCTGCGGCTCAGGGCTGCATACCTCTGCGCGTTTGCAGCATGCATGGGTTCTGCTGGCTTGTCCCAAGAGGTTGCGCAAGTTCTGTTGCTGCTCCTCCTGGTGCATTGCATGCAGCAGTCGTACATGCGTACACAGCACATGATGGCTCCCTGGCGCAGGGGCTACAGGCACACCCACTGCTGCCTCTGCTGTTCCTGATGGGACTGTGCTTCCTGTCTCAGGCGACATGCTGCCCCATAGATTAAAATCTTCGCCTCGACGTTGGAGGGCGTATTATCAGCAAGTAACGAAGCTCCTTGGCCAGCTTTACTGTGGTTCCACCGCGCACTTCGCCTGGTCAATTGATCAGTTCATATTCATTCGAGCGTGATAAGATGTGTGGTAGTTCCGTTTGCGTCTCGGCAACAAAAGGACGAAGTGGTCAACCCATGCACCGAAGAGTGACTGTGTTAACAGCCTCAATCAGCCTCAATCAGCCTGAACGGGCTTGGGCATTCATAATCTAAAAGAGCAGCCCAAGCAAGATGAAATGCTCTTTCTTTTCGACAGTGCGCAGTACAAAGTGTTCACTACTGCGGCTGTACACTGCCATGTACAAGGATCACTGTACAAAGACCAGCCACCCAGCTACTCCCGTTAGCTGCAAGCCCCACGCATTGCTGTGTTCTTCAGCGGCCTGGGCAAAGCAGGGCATCACGCCCTGGTAACAACCTTATGGATCAGTGGCATGAGGCAGCAGCATGTCCAGAGCAGCTGGTGACCTGACAGTTTTTCAAGATGCTGCACGTTCGTGCTGTGCACTTGCTTGCCATTGTCTGTATCATTGTGTGCTGTCTGTGTCGTGGCTGCTTGGTGTACTGTCCAAATGCTGGCCTGAGAAGCAGACACAGCAGCATGTGATGTTACATCCAGGCATATTATGGGCCATTTACCCTTGGCTCTACCCCGCTGCCCACACATGCGTACTTACATACAATCAAGGGGTTGGTCGTGGGATAAGAAGCTCACTGATTGATTAAGTGACCCAGCAAGTGACCATAACTCATCCAGGGCCATGCACATCAGCGTGCAACGAATCTGTGTGATGCTTGCCTTCTTTTCTGCCCTGCCCGGGCACCATCAGTAAGCATGCCCTCGTTGTACCGCTGCTCCCATGGCCAGCACTTATTCAAGCAAAGTATCCCAGACTTCCCAGTCGGTGCATGATAAATACGTCACATATGTCACAAGGCATACAAACAGCGCCTCACGGAGGTACATCGACCTCATCATCTCAGTCCAACTCCATACACAACTTGCGCCAATGCATGCACGAGTTCAGCCCCAGCACTGTGCATGATGAAGCACCGCCCAACAGTGCCCAGTGCCCAGTGCTACCCAACAGTCACACTTTGGCACTTACACCCTGAGCCACCCCAAGCCTCGAGTCCAGTATGCAGCTCCAATCACAGCTCCAGCACGCAGCCCGTGCATGCCAACAGTTTGCCTGCTTGGTCAGTGATTAGGGTGTAGAGTTGTGGGTGCACCTGGTGTGGGGCTGCAGCTGCAGGGTATGCAGCGCATCCATCCACATACTGTTTGGGCCACATACCACGGCAACACAGCGAGTGTTGGCCCAGCTTCAAGTTCGACTTTGCCCAAGGCCACCCATTTTCTTGACCTCGTCGTGAATAAGAGGCACCAGACATTTCAGAACAACAGCACTCATGAACAGGAGGCACCAAATCCTGCAGGGCAACAGCACTCCTGAACTGTTGGAAGGGACACTCCTACGCAAGGTGCTCCAGTACTCCCCAAATTGTTCAGCCCTGACATGCATTCTCGCTTATGCCTTACACCACTATGTGGACCTCTCCCCACAACAGCACAGCAGCACATCTCCTAGCCACCTAAGGGGTCAAAACCCAGAACTCCTCAACCCTGGCTTTGAGACCCACACTCCTAACACTTCTTCAACGCACTGGAACGTCGGCCTGCTGACCCTGTGGCCACATGAGCCACCACCCCCAACCCCAGTGTTCCTCCTGTATTCATGCACCCCCATCCCCTGCCCCAACCCCACGCCTAACCCAGTCCCTATTCCCATCCCCACCCCAGCGATCACGCCCCTGCTCACACGCCAAAGGCCCAGCCCTGGCATCATCTACAACCATGCTTTCCATGCCTGCGTGCCGGCCCGCTCCCGTTTCCCAGCGTGCCTGACCCAAGAGTTGAATTTAAAGTGCAGCTCAGTAGTCCATGTGACAGGTGCCATTCGCCAGAGGTGGCGCGCAAGAACACGCGCCAGACTCAAAGCCCCACTCAAGCGTCAGACTTTGCCTGGCCCATGAAACGCCCTAGCAGGACCAACATCACACTACTCAAGGTTTGCCTGAGCCATGACTCCCCCTGTGAGGGCCCCACAACCCGTGGGCCGCCACAGGGCTGGTGCCCAGGGCCCCCGCCTCGTGTGGCTGCAGCAGTGTGTGCTGTGAACTGCTTTGTGCACGGTGACGCGACGCGAACTTGAGCAGCGGGTTGATGACCGGGTACTCGGAGCCCCTGCGCGTGTGCGTGGAGCAGCACGGTGCGCACGGGAGGTAAGGGGGGTGGTTTCTTTCAGTTCCGTTTCCATGCTGTGTGTACCAGTACAAAACTGGCGTCACATTCACAAAGGGCGCCACAGGGTATGAGGAACATGGGGATGGGCGTGGGTTGCAGAGCATGGGATGGGATTGCAAAAGCAACATGGAGGGGTGATGTTGATGAAGGTAACAACCAAGGTGGTGAAGGTGGCGATCCTGGGTCAGAACAGGGTGAAAGGCTGATGACAGCAGCAACGAAGACCAGTTCCAAGATTGAGTCACTCAAGGGGCATGACAGGGCGCCTCTGGCACACGCAGCACCCCACCCACCTAGGGGACTCGCTGGCCATCTGGTGCACAGAGCGGCGCGAGAAGAGGTCGGAGGGTGGTGGGGGTGCCAAGGGGCCGGTCACCAGCGGCCGGCTCCCATGCCCCTGCCCCTGGCTGCCTGATGACGGCGACACAGGGGCCGTCACGGTCAACACGCTGGGCATGCCTGTGGCAGCACATCAGCACGTGGTGCACAGTGGTGTCAGCCTCTTCCCAGATCGTGCACCCTTTCATCACAGGCACATCTACTGCTACATGCCCCCCCCCCCCCCCCCCCAAACACACACACCCACCTGACGACGCGCGGCGTGAGTCTGCGCTGCGGCTCAGCACCCCAGCCGCCCCCTCCACAGGCACCTCCCCCAGGCTGGACAAGCGGCTGGTGCTGCCACCACCCCCGCGACTCATGCGCACACCACCGGGCACCGGCAGCATGTGCTGCCCAAGAGCGGTGGTGCTGCTGGGGCGTGGTAGGGGCACTGCGGCTGACACACCAGACAGCCTGGCAGCCGCCGCAGCACTTGACGCCATACCCTCCCACACCCCCGCCCCCGCCCCTGCTGCACCACCTGTGGCGCCGTCATCGTGTGCGGGTGTGATGTGGGTGAGGCTGCCGCTGCCGCTATGGCCGGCCATGGGGGGTGCAGCCGCATGGGCGTGGCGGCTGGGGCTGTGGGGTTGACCGGCCACCGAGCCATGCAGTGCGAGGGCCTGGGCGAGGGCTGGCGGGGAGGCGGACGGTCCACCTGACTGGGAGGCGGACGGCCCACCCGCCGGGGCCGTGGCTGCTTTTAGGCCGCCCTGGGCAGCCGCTGCTTGGATGGCGCGGCTCAGGCCACCCACCCCCACGCGCCCCACACTGGTGGAGGAACCTGCACTCCCAACCTCAGCGGCTGAGCCAACATCACCCCCACCCCTACCGCCATTAACAGCGGCATCGCTGCTGCCGCCGCCCAGCACGCCCGGCCTTGGGAGGCTGAGCCCTGAACCCTGTGGCTGGAGCAGCACCGGCACAGGTGAGACAGCCGCTGGCTGTGGTGGTGCACCGGTCGCGCTGTGGCGCTGTAGTGCCGCAGGGGAGGGCAGTACAAGGGGCAACCCAGAGTCCCATGCTGCAGCAGTAGCAGCAGTAGCGGTTGCAGCAGTAGCGGCTGTAGCGGCAGTAGCGGCAGTAGCAGACAACTCTACAGGTCCCTGGGGCGTGAGAACCTGCGGCGCCGAGGTGCGGGCGGAAGACGAATGGGCCGCCGTACTGCCAGACGCAGCTGTACAGAGCTCGCTAGAACCGTCCGCATTCCCAGAGGTGGCGTGTGACCAGCGCTGCTGCTGCAGCACAGCTGGATTCATCCCAAGGGGCGTGCCTGAGTTGCTGGGCGTCAGGGTGGCAGCCGCGCTCGTGCTGGAGCTGAACGGCTCACCCTGTACTGCTGAGTACTGCACAGGTGGGGGACCGACTGTGGCAGCTATCGCCTCCAAGGAAGACCCGGTGTGCATGTGGTAGTAGGTGGGGGTGGAGAGTGGGGAGTGGTCGCTCACACTTTGGGGCCCACCAACCGACTGCTGGGAGGAGTCGGTCAGGGTGCGCGCCAGCAGTTGGGCAGTTGGTTGGGGTGAGGTGGAAGATGGCAGTACGTGCCGCTGCTGTGCTGCAGCCGGTGATGCACCCACATGTGTACTGCTGCTGCCGCTACTGCCAATACTTGGGTTGGATGTGCGCACATGTGCCACAGCAGTACCAGCAGTACCATGTACTGCTTTACTGCCACCACTGGTGCTGCCACTGGTTGTGCTGCTGCTGCCAGCTGCCCTGCTAGCGGCACCTGCGGTACCCAAACTGCCAGCACTCGCCCCCATCATTTGTACCAACTGGGTTGGGGTGGGTGACCGCATGGCACGCGGCAGCCGCGGCGTTGCCTGCCCACCACGGAGGGGTGTGTCATTGCCTGATGAAGCTCCGCTCTCCCCTTCACCTGCCACCATGCCCATCAGCCTAGCTAGGCTCCCCCCACCTGCACCTGCATGGGGCGTTCCCTGATTAGACGTGTTGTCACGGCGCGGTGCAGCACTTGCCGCGGCGCCCTTGCCATACGCCGCGGGTGGTGAGGCGGGTGGGGAGGCGGGCTGGCTTCTGCGTCCTGTTTGGGACGCAGACGCGGCACGCACCCCAGTCGTCCCTGAAGCTCGCGCAGAGCCTGGGGTATGCTTGCTAGTGGGTGGTGAGGTAGGGGCCCTGGGCTGTATGTGGCCGCCAACCACCGTACCGCCTGTGCCGTCTGCTACGGCAGTACTTGTGCTGCCTGTACTGCCGTACGGCAGGGAGGAAGAGAGAGCGGGCGCCGCACGCACGTGCGCCAGCGCCGCTGCGCTGGTCACCCCCAATGCGCCACCACCCCCTGACACGATCCCTGCAGATCGGATGTGGTCCAAGGGCATGTGGGGGGGCACAGCCTGCCCTGCAGGCGGCGCAGAGGTGGTATGCAGGTCCAGGGGCTGTTGGGCCTCTGCCGCCAGCTGCTGCTGCAGCTGCGCCGGCACTGCGCCTGCATCGGTTGGTGCAGCCCCATCTGCCCCGTCCAGCCACTTGCCTTGCAGCATGCTGGGGTCGTCAGCCTTCTGTACCGCTGTACTGCCAGGCTGCACCGCCATACCAGCATGGTGAGACGCAGTAGGGCCATGCTGTACTGCTGTACCGCCGTGCTGTACTGCTGCGTGCTGTACTGCTGCCGCCTGTGCCGCCAATGCAGCAGCTGCAGCGGCGCTGTTGCTGTGTGCCCCTGATGCCGCGTGCACCAGCGCGGCGAGGTTGTCCAGAAAGGCTACCGCTGCAGCGTCGGGCGGCAGCGCAACAGAGGCGGCCGCGGGTGTGGCTGCCCCCTCCCCTGCCCCACTGCCTGGCGCATTGGTGGGCCCCGCCGCAGCAGCAGTGGCAGTAGCACCAGGCGCAGCAGCAGTAGCACCAGCAGCGGTGGCGGATACGAATGCTGCTGCTGCAGCGGCAGTGGCTGTAGTAGCAGCAGTGCTGGAAGCATCCGGAAGGGGCCCTGGTGCTGATAAGGGCCCGGCCCCAGATGAAGGCGCGTGCATACTGCTGGTGGCACTGGAGACCAGGGCAGCAGCTGCTGCCGCCACCGCTGCAGGCGGTGGAATGCCCCCATCCCCACTCCCGCCTGACAGCATGGCCCGCAACAGTGCATGTGTGGTTGCAGTCGTGTTGTTGGCCCTACCACCGGGCGCCAGTAATTGGGCAGAGGTGGGGCTGAGCGGCATGCTGGCGCCCGAGTAGCTGTCTGTCACACTGCCATCACCCCCAACCAACCCCGTAGTGTTGCGGTTGGCACCAGCAGCTGCGCTTGCAAGCGCTTGCATGAACATGCTCACAGGGTTGGGTGAGCCAGCAGAAGAGCGCACGCCTGTGGCGCAGGGGCAGCACAACAGGCCACACATGAGTATTCTTACGATAAGTTCATTAAACTTGTTATATTTGCTCACATTGAGTGTTCTTGTGATTCATCCTTTTAGCTACCCCATCGCTCGTTCACATGGTGTATCGTATATGTTGAGTGTGTTGGGGTGTTTTGATGATCATGTTGGATGTTGTATGAGTCATGCTTTGGTATAATTGACCTGGTTAACTACCTGGTCTTTTTGTGTACCAGCTTGTGTGATGGTCATTAAGTTTCTTCTTCTCAGCGACTGCCTCCCCTCTCCCACACCTCAGAAAACAGTCAAGCCCAACAAACTTGAGCAACAAACTGGCAAACCCAATTAATGGTCAAACCCAACAAACAGTCAAGCCCAGCACCGCAGTATGAAGAGGACGCACCAGGGGGCAGCTCGGCCATACGGGGCAGTAGCGTGGAGGCCGCTGTACTGCCTCCCCTGGGTGTGACCTGCCCCTCTGCTGCGTCCTCCAGGATCTCAGGCAGTGGGAACCCTGATCAGTACAATGCACCATCCAGTACAATGTGCATTGCAGTACAGGCTTGTGGCGGTACATTGTGCTTTGCATTGCATGCTATAGGCAGTACTGGCTCAAGGCGGTACAGGTCCGAGGCAGCACAATCAGGTGTGGACAAGCACTTTACAGACGCAAGCACAGTGCATGCAACACACACACAGCGCAGCCCCGAAGCCCATGTATGATTGTTTGCGTTCACAGCCGGGACGCGATCGGGTTGAGAGTTCAGGGTCAGGTTTGAGGTGAGAGGTCCCCCCAGCCCCTGAACACTAAGGCGGCAGTCACATGCGCCTGTATGGGAACCCCTGGCCCATCACCCACCTTGGAACGTGAGTGGCAGCAGCAGCTCCAGGCGGGACATGTACTGCGCCATGGCTGCAGCATCCATCATGCCCGGCAAAGGCGGTACAGTCTCGTGTGTACTGCTGGCCCCTGGGCTACCATGGGAGGGGAACAGGAGGGGGGTGCCAGGCACTGATCCCCCACCCAGCATCCCTGGGCCTTGTGGGATGAACCTCAGGGTGCCTGAAGCAGCTCCGTTGCCTGTTCCGGCAACCAACCCCATGCCACCCGAGCCTGATGGGGCGCCCACGATGCCAGACACGGAGCCAAAGTTGTAGGAGCTGAAACCGGTGGACACAGGGTTTGAACCCAGGCCCCCGTGCGCGCCTCCATAGCCCGAGCCAGACGCCTCATTCAGCATATCAAACTGGGAGTGCAGGGAGACAACGGGGTGTTTGTAAGTGGGTGGGGCGTGGTGTGGTGGGTAGGTGTGGGGAGGTTTGATGATTGGGGCTCAGGAAGGGGATAACAAAACACATGCTCATGCCGGATGGACGAGTTAGGCTGGGACCAACACAACAGCGAATACACACGCTGCACGACCAACCACCATAGAACACTCGGCACAACACGTGATCTTCAAGCCGCCAGAGGCGACCCCCACATGCATCACACCCCACGTGTGACCCATTCTTGCAAAGCCCTCGCGCATGAGATCTGCACAGGTACGGCACTTACTCCCGTTCTGCTCGAGGAGACATGGTAAAAGTATAGAAGCAGTACAATTGTACTTTCAACGTATGGTAATCACAAGTGTATTTTCCATGTTTAGTAAAAGTACAGAACGCGTGCGGCGACGCACCATGCTGCCGCGGCGCGACGTGACGCCCCCGCTCATGACAGACGGGCGGCGCGTGGCCGGCGCACCCGCGGCGTGTGCGTACGCCGCATGGAACACCTCCATGCGCTCTGCAATACCCTTGAGCTGAAACAGGCCTGCAGCCGCACACAGGCGACAGACAGAAGAAAGCAGCAGGAGGGTGAAAGCAGGCAGGCAACCGAAGGATAACCAGACAGGCAGCCAGCAGAGGGCAGGCAGACAAGCAGGACCTTAGGCAGAAGGTTACAGGCAAGCTATGGAGATAAAAGCACGAATAGCAACCAGAAGGTGCTGTATGCCCCCTTGTGCCATGAGCACGCATCGCATGCTCGCATGCTGCGGGCCTTTGGGCCATGCAAGCACACCCGTGTAGCACACCCCATGCTGCCATGCTGTGCAGCGTCACTTCCGTTGCCCAGTGCTGGACGCTCACCCAGGGATGAAGCAGTGACTGGGGGTGAGCCCGTGCCCATCCCTCCCGCCAGCTCTCTAGCTGCAGAGTCCCACGCCTCTGCTGAGCACAGCACCTGCCCACTGGACGCCACCGACGCAATGCGCGCGGCCCGATTCATCACCTGGGGGCAGGAGACCACAAACATGGAAGGCCAGCGTGGATGGCAAGGTGTGGGAGAAATGCTTTTGTGAAAACATGATGCGGCTGGGAGCTTGGCGATGTGCTGGCAGGAGCGTGAGTATCCAGTGCACCTTCCCCTTGCCCACCCCATGAGACCATGCTCTGCTACGTGTTCTGCATGCCTAGCTTGTACTGCCTCGTGTGAGCCGGTGCTGCTTTGCGTGCTGCCTGCGCGCTGTGTGTACTACAAGTGCCATGACGAGTCACATGTACTGCTTCATGTACTGCCGGTACTGCGCCCTCACCCTGCCGCGGTACGTCATGCGGCCCGTGATGGTGTTGAGGCCGGTGAGGGTGTCCCCTATGTCGATGCCTGTCTTGAGTCGTGGGCCTCTGCAGCAAAAAGAAGTGCAGCACACTCCAGTGCATTACGGTACAATGTGGCACAGTGCAGTGTCCAGTGCAGTACCGCGGTGCGGTACCATGCACTTTCAATTCGGTGCAGCACAGTACAAGACTGCAAAGTGCAGTGCATTGAAGTGCAGCGCATTGCAGTAGAATCAATTGAAGTGAAATACAATGCAGGGCAGGGCACACAGTTGTGCACAGCAACCCTGCACCAACACACGTACAACAGGCATGTCAACGGCCAGGCCCTCAGTCAAAGATGAGGAACAATGCGTGCGAGCAGGACACATGCAAGCCATGCCTGACATTCGCTGCAGCTGCTGCTCACCTGAACACCACCACCGGGCCCCCAGCCATCCCAGGTGATGGCATTGTAGACACGATGATCTCCTCACACATCTCATGGCTCAGCAGCTCCTCCGTCCTGCAGCAGTACAACAGCAGCAGTACATCAGTGGCAACACAGTGAGACATGGCCCTGGAGTAGGTGTACCCATACTGGGGATTCACTTATCGTAAAAAAGAACGTGGTGGATATACATACATCCGCAGCTTGAACGCAGAGCAACATGTACACAAACAGCGAATCCTCATGGCAGCAACATACGTATCAATCAAGCTGTAAGTGGATGGTGGATAAAAGGTATACATTATGAGTCATGTTGGCCACTTACCAGGGCTCTTGCAGCATCATATCTTGCATGCGCAGGCCCCACAGGATGGCGGCAGCTGGGTGCCGGAATGCGGACAGCATGAACCCACTCACGTGCTCCACCAGGTACCTGGCGGTCAAACATGGCCAAGCGTGCACGGTCAAGCAAGGTCAAATGTATGCAGTGAGTCTTGGCCTAATATGTGACTCAAGTTCGGTTATGTGTGCGCAGTCAATCGTGGCCAAATGTGCTCGGTCCATCCCAGTTTCGCGAAAACATACGCGCGGCCACACACTGCAACATGCACCTGGTCAACATGGGCAAACACAATGGGGCACCAAACATGCATGGTCCCCCATTCATTGCATTCCCCACCATCACACCCCCAACCAACGCACTCCCCATCCATCACACCCACTATGATCACACTCTCCATCACACCCCAATTCCTCACATCCCCCATCCGGAACATTTTGCATCATGGTGCGAGGGCCAGCACCTACCCGCCACGTGCGCGCAGCTCCTGCTGGGCCAGCTTGGTGAACACCTCCAGCGCCGCTGATGCCACCTCGTAGTTCCACGCCAGCAGCGCTTGCACGCCAACGACTGCAGGGCATATGCAGTGCAAGGCCACACCGCGGTAAGAAATGTGCTTGGTGGAGGAACAAGCCATGAAGCGCAAGGTCTTGTGCCAGCAATGTTCGAGGCGCGGAACGAGCGGCACAACACGAGCATGTGCACAACCAGCAGTGCAGAACCATCGCATGCAGCACAAGCAGTACATGTGGCACATGCAGGTGATACGTGCAGTACGACGCGCACCGTGCGTGAACACCATGGCTGCGCGGTTGACAGGAGCAGCCAGCACGCCCTGGCACAGCAGCTCCCCACCGGGGCCTGGCTTCAGGGTGGAGAAGCGTGTGAGGCGTGCCATGAGCCGCCTGCACGTGCGTACATGCACGTGTGCATGCGAGTTGGCGGGTTGGACGGTTGATTGGTTGGCGCCTGATTTATCGGCTGGCTTGTCAATGGTTGGGGTTGTCTTCAAGGGTTAATTGGGCGGTCAGGCAGGGGTTACTTGGGCAGTTGGTCAGGCAGCCGGGTCTGGCACTCAGTGGTCCAGTCAGCTGGCCAGTTGGAAGGGAAAAGGTGGAAGTAGCTGGAGGCAACAGCAGGCGATAGTAAAAGACAAAAAAGCTGTAGAGAACAGCAGGCCACAGTAGGCAGCAGCAGGCACCTGTCCAACGCAAGGTACACGTCCATGGCGGGCAGGTCACGCCTCAGCAGGTACTCCCCAAAGTGGCAGAACTGCAACCAAGAAGAAGTCAGGAGGAGTCAGAAGAAGCCAGGAACGGCAGAAGCGGCACCATAACCAGCATGAAGTGGTGAAATGGTGTGTGCATGACTCCCAGGAGGCAGCCGCATGACTGCATGCGTGATGTATACCTGGCATCATAAGTGCCTGACTTCCGCATCGGAAGGTGAGCAAAAGGAATATGTACCTAAATGCACCGATCGTGGAATGGAAGCATGATAAGTTCAAACGGTACAAAAAAAGCAGGACCCACCAGGCTCTTCTCTGACAGCACCTCCACAGGCAGCTGCCTGAAGGTCTGTTGGGGGATGAGGGTCATGCCGCCCTGTGCCACCTCTGACAACTCAGTGGCCAGTGCCACAGGGGTACCATAGTACACCACACGCTTCTCGCCTGCGGGGTGTGTGCCAGCCATTGGGAGTGCACAGTGCAGGTAAGATGACAACCAAACAACGCAGCGAGCTGGTCGAAGGCACAAACATACTATCAAGTATCAACATATGACTTGGACTACATGGTCGTTGTGGTTGCTGCCAGTCGACAGCCAGTTTGCTGCTTGTTTATGGCAGCAACCTGAACAAGATGACTAAAGTAAGGTTGTGGGGGCTGCGAACTGTCCATGGCAGCAGTCACAACATCTCAAAGTTGTGAACAGCAAGACCCTTGCACTGTGCACCGACATATCGGGCTGTGAGCTGTGAACCCCACTGACAACAAGAATGCTGCAGTATGCATCAATATGATTATGCCATTATGTACCATATGTATATGATTCCAGGCCGTGTGCTGTGTACGCATCACCCACCGGGCTCTGTTTCCACCTCCAGCACATCCCCCACCGCTGCGCACAGCCCCACTGCCACCATCAAGCCCTGCAGCACCAGCTGCGCGTCAGCAGGCAGCCCCGCGCCTGCGCTGCCATCACCACTGCCGGGGCTTGCCACCTGGGGTGCATTTACGAGACGCTCACTCAGGAGAGGGGGGGCATCCGGGATAGATTGGTCCAAGGAGTGGTTACCGCATGCGGCAGCAGGGATCATTCGAGAGTGGCGGTTTCAGGGAAAGTTCATCCAGAGAGTTTAGAGGCGTCCAGTAGGGTTCCAGTACGGTCTGTTCATGCACAAACCACCAGCGCACCTGCCACGATTTCTGGCACTGGTCGCCCCACGTGAAGAAATTGTGACCGACCGCGCCCATGCCTGGTACGCCAAGCGTGATGAGCTTCGCGTCAGCGGAAGTGTCCGCCGCGTCCCCACCTGTACCGCTTTTCCCATATCCGGCCGTACCGCCGGATGCGGGGTCATACCCCGCACCCGCAGTATTGCCTGCCATGGTGCTGTGCTGGGATGTTGCTGTGGGAGAGGGTTGCCCCATCAGGACACCCTCCTCGCTCATGCCAGCCCCAGGGTTGCCTAACACGGCTCCGCGGGGGGTCACGGGAATGGCGGTTTCTGTAGTTAAAGGGTTAGAAACCGCCTCGGAGGTGGCCGCATCGGCTGCTTGATGCGTGTGACCGTTCCTCACACTCTTTTCGGTGTGGCTCACAGGTGCCATCCACAGCGGGGCAAACTGAGGCATTTCCAGCACGGACTTGGGCCACCGTGCTGCCAGCAGCGCTGTGCAGGGAGACAACAAAAGAGGCATGAGGTGTGAGAGTGGGATCACTGCAGGGCCTGCAATAACCCCCAGCAGCAGCACACGACACAACAGTATGCAACACGGCACGTGGTGCGAACAGCATGCGGTACGGCATCCGACACACACCCGCGTGCAGATCCAGAGCGAAAAGTGTGGCGTCCCGCGGCGTATGGAACGCGGCCACGATGCACTCCTCCTCACTTGGCATCTGTCATACACCGGCAGGGGTCATAGAGGTTTTGGGTCCGGTTAGGTGTGAAAGGTTTGGATGCTCAGTCTAAAGGCTGCACCTTGAAGTATTCATTGGCCTAAGGCCAGGCCACCAGCTGACGCAACCAGCATTTGGCACACAAGCAGTGAGTACTCAGGCACAATGGGAAAATAATCATGAAATGGGAGCAACCGCACCTGGTAGCCTGACCGTTTCTTCAGCAGCCGCACCACGATGGTGTTCAGCAGTGTGAGGGCCTTGACACTTGCATCCTCCACCAACAGCTCCCACACATCATCAAAGTTCTGGCAACACACATCGACACATGCACCACACATGTGACGTCAACACATGCATCACATGTCACAAGCACATACAGCACACATACTGAACACTTGGTTCATCAGGCCTCACCACATGCCGCAAACCACATGCATTACACATGGATCATGCCCGTGCACATGGGTGGCCTAGCGCGCAGCCAGGCATGGTCAAGAACAGGTTCACAAAAGACCAAGCGCATGGTCAAACATGGTGCGGTTGAACGCACAGCTGGTGAAACATGGTTGGGACCCCACCTGGATCTTGGCTACCAGGATGGTGGTGTCAGGGCCAGGCGCAGGGGGTATCACCCGGCCCCACAGGTCCTTGTGCCGCCTGCCGTTTCGAACCGCCAGTCCCACCATTAGTGCCAGTATGACACAGCCGCCCACGGAGGTGCAGATGATGAGGATGGTGCGTGAGGAGTGGTTGTCGGAGGTGGGTGAGTAGATTGGAGGCGTCTGCATGTACCGCATGTGCAGTGACAAGTACCGACAGGGGGTCTGAGCCGCCTGGAGGGTCGAGGGTTGCAGGTTGTGTGCCAGACAAGGGTTCGTGGCTTGGATCCCAGGGTTCAGGGGGGTCAGGGGGGATCAGGGACTGCACGGTTTGGGTCTGCGCAAAGATGCTGTGTTTGATACCAAACAATCTTATTATAAATGTTCCAGTCCAATAGACCAGCGGCTCGACATGCCACACCTAGCGACATCTGCTTTCCCAAAGTGCTCGCGGCACACACATACCTCAGGCACGGGGCTTTCAATGTACGCCACGCTCTGGCGGTACGCATCCAGGAACACCTTCCAGCTGCCATCATACTCAAAGTCCACCAGTTTCTGCAGCGTCATGTTCAGCGCGTGGGCCACGTCCTGTGGCGGCACACCTGCATGCACCACATGCACACATGCAAGCACGTTTGAGCAGTTCAGAATGACCTTACACAGCACGTCTCGTCAACTAAGGTGCTGTAATCAGCAGTTTTGAGGTCAGGGGTTGATGGGGGCCTCAGGGTGCAACCGCCATCAACCAAATGCAACCGCCATCAGCCAACCCCAACCAGAATCAATGGACTCCAAACACCGTGTAGCAGACCTTAGCTGTTCCTGAACCACCTCCAACCACCACAACCCACCAGCGCTCGTGTTGCCCACAGCAGCCACCAGAGCTAACATGAACTCGGGAGCACCCGCCACACGCAACATTGGCGCGATGTTGACTGAATTTGCCACATCTGACAGGATGTCTGCAAAGATTGGGCACACAAACGTGTAGTCAAAGCTCAGGCAAATGCGCCTGGTCAAGCGGTTGAAGGTGTGGACGTAGCCTGACCACAATGTTTCGGCAACTTGGCAGGCCAAACAAGGACATTATGAACATTAGTACATCACGCACATCATTCCAGCTATGGGATAGGTGATACAGCACAACAGAGCACAGCACAGCACAGCACAGCACAGCGCAGCGCAGCATGGCACGGCACAGACCCACCCAGAAGCTGGCGTGTAGCAGCGTGTGGATAGCCAGCAGGCACCCAGCGCGCTTCTAACGCATCGTCCGCCCAGTGCTCGGGCCGGAAGGGCGCGATATCGGTGCCGGGTTGCAGCACGATGTTCCAGCTGTACGCCAAACTGCTGAGGTACGACAGCAGCTGTACTGCCATGCTGTTGACCGCGTCGGGGTTGCGGACGTTGACCAGCCCAATAGGTGTGCCTAGCATGACAGGCGCGTAGTTGATGCGCCGCATACACCCAGCTGTACCGCCTGTTCCGCCTGCACCGCCTTCCTCACCGTCGATACCGCCTGCACGGCGTGTGGCGTTGTACGAACGCACACTGTGCAGCCACTTGCTGAGCGGGTTGCCCGGCAACAGCGCGTCCCATGTGCAGTTCCAGTCCACAGAGTCCGGGGCGTAGGGGCAGGTGTCCTCGTTACATGGCACCAGCTGCCCGCTGGTCCGGTTCAGAACCAGCGCAGCCCCAGGTGTCCGTGCCACGCCCAGGTGAGCTGCCAGTGAGGGTGTGTGGCTTGCGACCTGTGCATGGGCAGGCGCCATTAGGGTTTAGGGCTGAGGAGCAGGGACATGAGCGTGTACGCCGTGTAGGGTTCAGGGTTTGGGGCTCAGGGACATGAACATGGCAGGTTGGAACAGGGCCTGGGCAGAGGATCGGATGAGCTACATTATGCAATGGACTGCCTCTAACCTATACCCTGACAAATGTAAGACCTGATTGATACAAGCCTGACGGAGCAACATAACACAACAATTTACAACGAACCTCGTGAAACAAACCTCAGTCCCCAAAGGAGCAACCAGCACGTACCTTAAAGCCCTCAATGGTGGGTGCAAATGTCATGGCGCACGTGCCCGAGGCGAACGCAGTGCTCAGGAACGTGCACTCATCGTCATCTGATGCGGGGCCATAGGAGCGCAACCTGTTGCGGAGAGACAGGGCAGCGGATTGAGGGCTTGGGATTCAGGGTTGGACCATTGGAATGTAAGGTTTAGGGTTAGAACGTTAACCATAGAAGTTGGAGCACAGCCGGGCAGGGCTACGGGGACAGGGGCAGAGCAGGTGGAACACGGCCGAGCCCATGAACAGGATCGTTCTGATTGTCACGAGTCGTAAAGTCGAGGTATTTAGTGTGACGTCCGATGGGATGCATGCAAATCAAGCACCCACACGCACATGGCCCCCAGCCTTTGCTTCATCCTCATCAGCTGCCACACGCACCGTGCAAAGACCTCCACAGCACGTACCACCGCAGGGGTGGCCAGCAGGGGTTGGCCCGTGGCTGCATCCACGAACAGCCCAGAGTCCGCGCCTTCACTCTGCAGGTAGGACGCGGCGATGCTCAGGAGCGCAGCCGCACCGCACCATGTATCACGCTGGAAGCAGAAGGGGTAGAGGGGGCTGGCCGTCTGCCCGGCAGGGTCGGTGACAGCAGCTGTACTGCTGTTGGAGGGGATGCTTGTACTGCCTGTACTGTTTGTACTGCTGGCTGCGGCTTGCAGGTCAGACAGGCGCTGTGCCGCCCACAGGACGCCCTCCCATGTGGCAAGCTGTGACGTGGGGATGCCCGCGGCATCGAGTACGTCTGCGCGGTACAAAAGGGTACTGATTGTACCGCCAAACGGTACAGCATACGTGGACCCGCCGTATGCGCTGGCAGACGCGCGGATGTACCGTGTAATATCATACCATGCCAGCTGCTTGCCAGCTGCGCCCTGGGATGCCAGCAGGGCAGGGTCCAAGGGTGTGATCAGGTCCTTCTGGACCATTTCTCCAATTGCCTCCGCTGCCACGACGTACAGATCAAAGTATGTGGCCGCTGTGGCTGCAGCCTCCTCCTCCACAATGGCTTCTATTCCAGTAACTGCTGGGATGATGGTGGTGTTGACGGACCAGCCAGTCATGTTGGCAAAGGCTGCAAAGCCAGGCTCCAAGGCAGGTGGCCACACATCAGAGGTGGACAACAGGCGCAGCACCTGCATGGAGCAAGCACGCAGCATGCGCTCATGCATGTGCCTGCATGTGTCGACAAAACCTCATTTACTCGTGGATACACCAAATCTGGCGTGGATCTGTGGCACGCATACATACATGTGTATCAGAACAACAGTATGGCCGCAAGCCACGGTGCGGCGGCAATTCTGTTTGTGGTGTGTGAGCATGGCAGCGTCAGTGCAGACCAGAACATTGAGGGATGGCATGGTTGAACAAATCAACCTGTGTTACCAAAAGAAGGCGAGCATGCATGGGCAGTGCATGGCTTTTCACGCAGGCAAGGTACTGATCATGATGCTGTGCAGCTTGCATGAACCAAACCGCCTGCTTTGCTGCTGGTCAAGGGCTGATGTGGGCGACAAGGCACCTGTGGCGTTGCATCAGCCTGTGCGTAGTTGCATGTGGTGCCGTAGCTGACTGTACACTGGCTGACCTACGTCTGGCACGCATGGCGTTCGATCACGGCATGTGCGCATGCTGCCCAACATAGCAATGGTCACCTTGTTCACGCTGACGAGCTGTTGGACGGAGCAGTTCGCGGTCTGATCTCCTAGCCAGTCTGCTGGTAGCCCGCTCAGCGCAGTGGACCCTTGCTCGCACCTGTGGGCACTCATGCTGTTGGTTTCAGGACTGGCGAGGGTTTGCTTGAAGTGCAGTAACAGATGCATTGGATTCAGCGCACTTACCGCGCGTATTCATAAAGCAGTGCAGCCCCACATGACCCATCGGGTCCAACTGGCTGTGAAGACACTGGTGCGGTGATAAAGAGGAGCAGTGACCATACCAAAACCAACATTGCAGCTGCAGTCATGGCCTTGAGTGGACCATGCTGAACCATTCCAGGCGCCTCAGTTGATGCCCATAGTAAACTGCCTCATACTAGAGCTGCTGTGCGGCCCAATATTTGAAGCCATACTTGGGGCCAACGAACTGCACAGCTTGCAATATGATCGGCGTGAGTGGCTATCTGTCAAATACTGCATCCAGCATGATAATCTGATAAATACCGTAAGTCCAAGCAAACAGCAGCAAGTGGGCAGTACAGAAGTGCCGGCCACGAAGTACGCGCGATGCTGGAGCAACACAGCTAACACATGCTTCTTCGGCAAATTCGTTCGCTAAGTGTGGTCGGGGTGCGCTTGGTCACAGCCGAGTGGCAGACTTTTGTGTGGGTGTGCACGATTCTCCCTCATATCTGTTTTTGAAGATGGCCCTTGCACGCAGCGCCGTGGGTCCTCGTGTGGCGGGCCCTAGGTGAGCACACATCTCCGACGATTGTGTTTGCGCCCCTGTCAGGACTGGCCAGGATGTTCTGTGATAAAATCCTGAAAGGAGGTCGCAACATCGCCCAATCTGGATAAGATGCTCGATCAAATGCGCACGTTCGTTGCTTGGTGCGATTAACAGGGCCTTTCACCGTGCCCGTGCGGTGGCTTGCAAGGCCGCCGTGGCGACCCATTCCGCAGCTGAGCTCAACCAGAAGTATGGTGCGTTCTCAGTTCCCTCCCAGACCGTTCTGTCCTTATTGAAAAAATTGAATCGTGCCCTGAGCCCCGGATCAGAACAACCCTTGTGAACAGCCCAAAACCCGCTGGTAGTGATGATGCGGCTCTGATGTGCTCAGGGATCAAGGGCTCTGTGAGTGTCGAGGAGGGCCTGGCTAAGAGCACCAAGGTGGTGCTGAAGCACAATTGTGGTGCCTCTGCGGAGGTAGGTGGCGCCATCGACGCAGACTAGAAACCGCAATGCGGGGCCCATCAGTGCCACCGGCATCAGTCGCCCTGAACAGCGACGCAGCAGCAGTACATGGAGGAATTTGTGCTGGTTTGCATGGAATGTTACATCATGCTCCCTACCCACAGGTGTACCTGTTCGGAGCCTGCGTTACCTCCTGGAAGCAGGTGAGTTTTGTGCAACGCTCACTACCCCCACAGCCCTGCGGGCATAGGGACAAATCAGCTTGCTGCGTGAAGGCTCTGAGCACACGGCTGTGCACAGCACTTCACAGGGCACCAAGGGCAGCACAGATGGCTGTACGCAGCAACTGCAGTGCTTGGGCCTAGGCGACGAGATATGCGGTGGCGCCATGGGACACTTCGCACCGGGATGCAGGGGATCATGCCACGTCACAGCAACCATCTGGGCACATGCTGTGATTTGCTGCTGTGCGCCCTAGCATGATGCTGCGCTGCATCAATGATAATACGCTGCGCTGCACCTTTCAATGCCACACCTCCAAAGAACCTGCGCCAGACCCACCAAAGACCACCTCAGGCGCACTGACCAGTCGCGCAGTATCATGCAGCATACTGCGCGGGCTCTGCTGGCATGCGGCGCCCAAGCAGCGCGTCATGCTGGGCTCCCCACACGCAGGCATCTGGTGATGAGGTGCTGTACGTGCGCCCTGATGCCGTGTTTGACAAGTCCAAGCCCATCTCGGGTGGCATCCCCCACTGCTTCCCACAGGTGTGCGCTGCAGTGCACATGAGCTCTAGCCATTTCTGGAATCGCTATGGATATAATGCGCCCGCCGTCATAGTGCAGTACAACCACACACACTTCCCAGTCCCCACCCATCCCGTCACACTCCCCGCCTGCACAATCCAACCCCTCATGCAGTTCGGTCCAGGCAAGATGCAGCAGCACGGGTTTGCACGCAACCTGGAATGGGCCATCGCCTCCACCTCAGCCAACCCCAACCCCGATGAGCCTGACCCCACCGTGGAGCTGGTGCTGAGTGAGAGCGACTACACGCTCAAGATGTGTGAGTGGTGTGCCCTGTGACGTGACGCATGGGTGCCATGCTGCTGCTTTTCATTGCCTGCACTGCTGACCGTGAAGGTCTACATGCTCAAAAATGTGTGGGTGCGCTGCGTAACATGGTTATAAATTTTTTGGGTTCAAGGTTTAGGGTTAGGATTCAGGGCTTTGGAGTTTGGGTTAAGGGACTTTCTGGGAAGCCTTAGCCTGTTGATCAAGTAGATCATACTGGCTGTGGCTGACTGTGTTGCATCACGTCACACCTTCCCGTCCTGAACCGTTGTGTTCTTCATAACCTCATGCGACATCGTTTTGTGGCCTTCCTTGCAGGGCCGCACAAGTTCAAGGCCGTGTACACAGTGTCGCTGCACGGGGAGCAGCTGCGCACACACCTGCGCATCATTAACACCGACGACAAGGGTGGGCGGGTGG
>QAXD01000052.1:0-14337 GCA_004335575.1 Haematococcus sp. NG2
TCCCTTTCCCTCCAGTGTAACGTCTTTCATTCATTCATGGTTGATGGGGGTTTAGGGTGCCATGTTTATGGTTCAAGGGGGTTCAGGGTGCGGAGGGCTGCGATACGGGGTGCTGCAGTACATGTAGTACATGTTGCATGCGGTGCGGCCTGCGGCACAGGGCATAGTTGGCTTCAGAGGTTGGGTGGTCCGAGACAGCCCAATGCATGACGGGCAGTACAAAGCTACATTGCAGCAGATAGGCTTTCTAGTCCCCGCATTTTTGGTGTTAAACTTGTCACTAACAAGCCATATTCCTCACAACATCTAGCTGCTGCAATGGTAGCTGATGCTGATGAGGCCCCGGGCAGCTGATGCGCGATGCAACTGGCGACTATAGAGATCTCCGGAGCCTCATCAGCATCAGCTACCATGTCCACAATCCGGATGGGCGAACTCTGGACTGAGCAAATGAAAGGTGAGCATCCCACCTCTGACTCATATTCTCCACCACCAGGCAGGGTTAGTTGTGACGGTGTTGGGTAGGACGCCATAAGGCGAACCTTAACCGCAATGTGCTTTGAATTTCTTGGAAGGCTGAGGACGCTTGTGAACTGGCCCCCCCCCAATGCTGCCCTCATCATGCAGCACCATGCGCAGCTGTTGTAGATGTGAGATTGGGCAAACCGGCTTGGAGTTCTCCACCTTGCCGCCTTGTGTCTTGAAAGCCATGATAGACACGCCACTGGCCCAGTCCTGCATCGCACAAAAACGTGTTGCCCCGCGGCCATGGCCAGCCATGTATCATATAGAGGCGCGTCGTTGCCGCCGCCAATGAAGATGATGTTGACGGCTCGTATCTGTATGCAAAATGTGACAACCTCGCATGACCAGTCCCATTGTGCATCCATCCCCATTCGTGTGATGAGGCTACTGTTGTCATGAGCCGCATATCTAGCGACTGGTCATGCGAGGTTGTCACGTTTTGCATGTAGATACGAGCCGTCAACATCATCTTCATTGGCAGCGGCAGCGACGCACCTCTGTACGATGCATGGCAAGCGATGGCCCCGAGGCAGCACGTTTTTGTGCAGAATTGGGCCAGTGGCGTGTCTATCATGGCTTTCAAGACACAAGGCGGCAAGGTGGAGAAATCCAAGCTGGTTTGCCCAGTCCCACATCTTGGGGGGGGGCCAATTCACAAGCGTCCTCAGCCTTCCAATAAATTCGAAGCACACTGCGTTTAGGTTCGCCTTGTGGCGTCCTACCCAACACCATCACAGCTAACCCTGCCTGGTGGTGGAGAATATGAGTCAGAGGTGGGATATGCTCACCTTTCATTTGCTCAGTCCAGAGTTCGCCCATCCGGATTATTGTGGACATGGTAGCTGATGTTGATGAGGCCCCGGGCAGCTGATGCGCTATGCAAGTGGAGACTGTGCTTGATGAGAATCGCCACTAAAATACGCTGCTCTTACAGGCGGTTGTGTTGTGGGTGCGTGCTGCAGGCAGACCCAGGGCTGGCCCACAATGTGCAAGCGAGCTACCCTGACGCAGAGGCTTCTACATGCCGCAGGTGTGTCAAGCGGCTCTGTATGAGGGGTTCCTTGGTTAGGGTTTATTTCACCCTTGCATGTATGGGTTGATACATGGTTTGATGTACCGTAACCTGCTGCACTCACTGTGTGTGCGTGTTTGTGTGTCAGCCTTGTCTCGGACTGTTGCCTGTGCTGCTATCTGCAGCATTCCTTAGCCACGCACGCTCTGCCCTCCGCAACATAGGTGCCTCAACACACGGGCAACACAATCCCAATGTGAGACCTGCACCATGACCCCTCCGTGCCGTGCCCTACCGGAGCAGCTGGTGCCATCTCTACTGGTGTAGACGACCTGGCGGCCGCCTTGACAACTGCTCTAGCTGGGTTGTCAAACACTCAAGCAGGCCCCAGCCACAGTAGCCAGGTCAACGGTGCTGCCCCCTCAGCCAGCTACAGCCCCTACAGCAGCGCCACCATGAGCTACTGGCCTAGCGGTGCCTCAACCCGAGCAGTCACACCTGTGCACATGCTCGGGCCGCCTGTCCATTACAGTTCCTTGTACATAACGCCAACACTGCAGGCTCAGTTGCAGGCGCGCATGGCAGCAGCAGGCGAGGATGGGGAGGACGCCGGTGCCGGAACATATCCTGCTGCGTTTGCAGAGGGCGGTGCACTGCCGATGGAGGATGGCGAAAGCAGTCCCGTGGCTCAGCCTGCACTGCTAGAGCCTCCGGCCGCCTTGGCTGGGCAGGAGATGGGAGGCACCACAACAGGTGTGGGCCCTGCAAGTGGAGGAGCTGCGCAGCAGGGTGCTCAACATGTGGTGAGTGGTGCGGCAATGACACAGCATGGGCGGCTGGCAAGATCATGGTTGTTGTTCGCCACCCGAAGTATCGTGGGCTTGCACTTTTGCTGCGCCGCTACCATCAGCTCTGGTGCAAATGGCCACGGCTATAGCTGTGATGTTGTGCACAGTCTGCTGTGCATGTTGAATGGGCGTAACCTCATGTGTTAATTCTTCTGCATCTCACTGCAGGGCATGGGCTGCGAGCACCATGAGGAGGAGGAGGCGTCAGCGGAAGAGTGGCATGACGTTCATGGTCAGGTGCCCAGCCTGCAACTCCGAAAGCATGACGACGACAATGACAGCGGTGGAGGTGCAGCCAACGCAGGTGCAGCTTCAGGTGGCAGCAGCAGCGGGGGCAGCAGCAGTGACGGGGATGGCTGTGGCAGCAGCAGCAACAACGGAGGCGGCAGCGGCAGCAGTGGTGGCAGTGGGGCGGGGCAGACCGGTGGTATGGGCGGGGGCTCTGCTGTACATGACGCTGGGCCAGGCAACAGTAGTGTTGGGCAAGGGCAAGGGGGCCACAGCGGCATACCAGCAGCAACCGAGCGTACACAAGGCCCTGCCAATGGCAAGAGCTCGGCAGGCCAGGTGGTATGGAGGCTGGTGGCCCTTACCGCCATCCGTTCTTTCGCCCTGATGTCTGGCAGCGAGCAGCGGCTGCATGCAGTTGGCATCTGTATGGTTTGGGTGAGCAGGTTGGACAGCATCTAGCATGCAACTACTTGAAAGCAGATCTGACTGGTGTGTTTAAGATTTAGTGCTATACGCATTTATATGTTACACAACAAACGCACACATTACTTGGAAGACTTGCGACCATTGGCCTAGCTCCAAGCAGCAGCACCACTTGCTCCGCCCAGTTGACTACAAAGCATACAATCAAGCTGACATGCTACTGCCGTTGATGTGCTGTACTACTACAGCAGCATTCTTCCTCTGTTATTCAGCACCTGATCTTGTCATGTAGCCATTCACCCCATATATCATAGGCTGGGTGTTGTCGCAGCTTAGTTGCCATACTTGTACTTCCAAGACCCATAGCTGCGCTGAAGCTGCCAGCTAACTTAGCACACGGAGCCAAAGGCACCAAGACCAATCTGTTGTGGCCTGCAGCAGCAGCTGGCAACCTGTAGATCAGGAATGAGAGCATGGTGCTTACTTACACAAGCTGCATAATAGTGTTGAAGTGCATGAGGATGTCGAAAGCAAAGCCGTGTTGCGCCACCACCGCGGTGTTGAAGAGGCCAACAGCCATGCATGTTGCGATGCGCTCCTGCAGCTGCTCTGCCGTGTAGTACAGTTGCATGGGGCCATACATAGCAGCATCTGCCTGCACCTGGTCAGCTGCACGGACAAACGTTGTTGCGTCCTTGGCAAGCTGGGGTACGCTGGTCAGCATCTCAGTAATCCATGCAGCCACGGCGGGTGCCTTGTGCTTGGGAGGTGCTGCCCACTTCCATGAGTTGTGGGGGCTGAAGCAAATGCTGTCTTGGCACATGGTGAGCACCAGGGCAGCCAGCTTCAGCAGGCGCGGTCCTGCAAGCAGCTCAGCTGCAAATACGTCTGCCCCCATGAGAGCTGCGTACAGAAACGGGTCGCTTTCCCGCAGGCTGGGAATGAATGCGCATGAGCGCAGCTGGTGGATCTCATGCAAAGCATCCTCCACTGTGTCCAGTTGCTGCTGGCTGTTCCTTCCGATCCTTAGAGTTTGGAAGTGCTGCACAATCTGCTCCGGTGTAGCGCCCATGGCCGGGCACCGCTGCGCGAGCTGTTCCAATAGCTGAGGCCGCTCCTGCAAGATGATCCGCAGTTGTGATGGAGCGGCGCAACTGGATGGAGCGGCACGGCTGTGCACAACCTCCACAGGGGCACGGCTGTGCACAACCTCCACCAGCAGCCCCAGCTCTTTGACCACGGTCCTAATGCGCGGCTTCGCGAGGAAAGCAAGGCTGTTCAAGATGTCTTGCATGGTAGCCTCGCTCATCTCCGTAAAACCTGCAAACATAAGAGGTGTTGCACTTCATGCATTGAGCGTATGCAATGCCATGCAGTGCTGTTGGACTTCTCCATGCATCCACCTTGTGGACTGCTTGAAGATTTTCACAACACGCATCGTCTGACGACTGGGGTTGGCGCAAGCCTACTAAACTGACATCATGTAATGCGACTTACCTCAAAGCTGGTGTTTGTGCGCTCTCAAGGTCACGCCAGCAGCTGCAAGATTCTCAAGCCTGCACAGGACGACGCAAACCAGCACAGCAGGAATCACCCGCTAACCTAAGCCAATTGAGTCAGGGACGGATGGGCGATAGCACGCGCACCAGCTCATCCATGCCCCACGGTGCCTTAGTACATGCGATTGAGATGCCTGCAGTGCAGAAACGAGCCCCAGAAGATTCCACAACCCTTCCTCTGCCCGCGTGCTCACCAGGGGCAGGAGCTCCAGGTGTGCTCAGGTGTGCGCTTCAGGCAGTGTCCAAAGCGCTGGGATGAAGCCCAAGGGTTTAGGGTTTAATGTTTAGGGTTTAGGGTTTAGGGTTTCGATTGCGGAAAATGCTGCTCGGGGGCACAAACCGGGGCGAACTTGGCGCAGCTGTCAATTTAAATTGTGATCTGTTTACTGTATAGCTTTCCTGATCAAGCAGGGGGCTCGCAGCTAGCTGCAGTAGCAGACCACAGGAGGGAAGGTGCAAGGTTAGGTGTGACCCTTTTTCACTTATCGCATCGCGCATGTGGAATGGGAAATCAATGGGGCACGCATCGAGCTGTAGGAGACCAGCGGTCCATGTTGTTGTGTGTGTTGTGTGTTTTCATGTCGCAGGTGCAGCAGAGCGAGCATCTCACACCCCATTCCCTTCAGGGCAACCGATGACAGCCCACTCTTTGGCTTCAACCTGCACCCTGTTGATTCCTCTCCAAAACTCCTTGCATACCTTCCAGCAGTTGCAGGTGGCTTGCAGCACGATGGTGATTGAGGTCAGCCATGCCAGCCACACCAGGCAGCACATGTAATCTTACTCATCAAGACGCATTTGTCACGCAGCTGCAATCCGAGTGCAGTTTGGCCAGCTGAACGAGACGTGACGAGACACCTAGTTGTACTTGTGTGACACAATGCATTATGGAGCGCAAGTTTGAGCAATGCAGCACGTGTGCATGCTGCACAGGTACAAGCTGAAAAGGCTGATTGCAGCAGTTATTGTGCGTTTTCGGGATGCCTGCAGGACTAACAGCTGCACACGAAGAGCAGGACGGCGACATAGCAGGGCATAGATAGCAGGGCAGCCCAACAGGTGCGGTTACAAAACCTGCAAGCAGTGATGACACCAATGCAACTTGAATGGTCCTCACTTTCGATAGCGTACCACTCTTCTAACCTCTCCAGCACACCCTGGCACTGCGCCCGCTCATTGCATTCCCCCACTCCTTGCCAGCATGCATGCGCACACACACTCGCTCTCCTCACTCCGCAGTAACAGCTCGTGAATACGTTTTAGACCCAAGCTCCGATCAAGCTGGGGCATCCCAAAACTGTTGGTCGTATCACTGCACAGGCCAAGGCGCTGCTGCGCGCCAGCATGGCCTGCAGCCTCTGCCCCAGGCCCATGCGCCATGTGTCCCAATGCCTCCCCTAAAACCACCTGCTGCCTGTCAAGCCCCTAGCACTGCTGGCTGGCAGCCAGATGTTGTGTGGTCATCCGGACAGCTGTGGCCACTTACTTGCCCACCTAGGCGCTGGCCGCGCATCCTGTCTCACGCGTCGCTTGTGATGCAGCGCAGGATCACGCCGCTGTACCTGAAGCTGTCCTCGGTCTCCGCCAGGCAGTGCGCGCGCTGCGCGTCGCTCCACCCCTCCGCCAGCACATTGATCTTGCGCCGCACGCCGTCCAGGTGCGCGTTCACATCCCCCTCCCACATGTAGAATGCCAGCTGCGCGCTGTCCAGGATCATGCTGGCCACCTTGCTGCCAATCATGCGCCCACCCGCGGTGTGCGCAAAGTAAAAGTTGTAATAGTGGCAGATGAAGGCGGGCGGGTCGGATTTAGCCAGGGCCCGGATCTTGGCGGCGTAGGTTGCGCCTAGCAGAGATGAGAAAGGGGCGCGATGCATGATGGAGTCAGCAAGATAACATATCTTACTCGCCAGGAGTTGGAACAGATGTGCAGGGGCCATCACACAGTATTGCACGACATGCGCAGAGGGCAGGAAGAGTCCAGAATGTGATCACGGCCCATAAACCCTGAATACTAAACCCTTGAATCCGGTGCGACATGAGCACACTGCATGGACCCAGCGCCTCGAAGGCATGCTAGCGAAGCGCTGGCTGCTGCCACACTGCGAAACGGAGACCCTGAAGGCCCCAAGCAGTGGGCTCAATGTTCCCTGGAGCCTGCGCAACCCAGCAGTTGCTCCCAGCACAAGAGCACCCGCCACCAGCACTCAACACATCCCCCAAGGCCACCCGCCGCACACCTGGCCCGTCCGCGTTCAGCGGTGGGGGCACCAGCCCATATGTGTCCTTGAACCACGCGATGTCCTTCCTCAGCGCAGCCGACCGCTCCAGCCCCGTGTTGACGAACGCAGCGTCTGCATGTAGCAGGTGTGCGATGTAATGACGGTAGAGGTGATGGTCAGGTGAGACAAGCAGCCGTGCGCAATGCGCCAATGCATCCGGCGCATGCCCCATCAAGGTGAGCTGAGCAGGGCTGCTGGGCATGCTGGTCACAAGCACCTGCCACTGCCACAGCCAGTCATGCCCTGCGCATGCCCACTGCCAGGCGTCAGCTGGCGCTGCGGCTGTCGGCCACAGCCCCACCCATGCAACAACCGCTCAACACCATAACTAAACTGACACCACACACAATGGAGACCACAACCTGACCAGTATCATGGCTTAACCCCATGTACCATGGCCTGACTTACACGACTTTGCTGCCACATCACTGCAGCCAGTAGCCACACTGCACTGAACATGCCGCTGTGCAGCAGCAAAGCCCACATCCAAACCACTCACACTCAGGGTGGCCGCCATCCTGGACTGCCTCCTCCAGTGCTTCATATACTGCTAGTGACTCGGACAGGAAGCGCAGGTACCCCTCACGCGTGGGCGCCCACTGCAACCGCGTGCAAGGTGTGACAATTGTGCATGTATGAAGTTAAGGGCGTGGGCTCAGCACTGTGCATGTGCGTACGCTCGTGTGGGCAGGGCAGTCCTGCTTTGAGGTCAGCCTGCAGCTCATGGAGCTTAGGCAGTGCTGCTTGCCTGTACGCATGCACACACTGCAGCCATGCGGGCATGCACTTCACAACACTGCAATGACCAGTTCCACACGCATGGTGCAGCCCCCACCCCATTTTCCATGCGCACCTGCTTTGCTTCCTTGGGTGCTTCCTTGCCGCCTTCCTTGGGTGCCTGCTCTTTGGTGTGCAGCTTCATCGCTACCATGCGCATCTCATTGATGAAACCTGCAGTGGGGCAGTGGGACAGCGGCGCACAGACCGATACGCTGTGTTGTGAGGCATGCATTGCCATGATGTGCACCTGTGGACCTGGATGGCGTGGGGCTGGCAGTGTGCGCTCTGCAGCGATGAGCACCAACCATGTGAACATGGATCCATGCCAGTCAGCACGACTGACCCAGGAAAGATCCATGCACCAAAGGCCAACGCGGGACGTAGCAGCCTAAACGACACAGACGTATACAATGCATAATGCACGAAGCATAGCACACGGCACCTCTGTTAGATGTGGTTCTGGCACAACAACAAACCTACCCTTCTCCTTCTCCTGCTTCTCGGTTGTCTTAGTGCCTGCACCCCCGTGCGGATGCCCTCCGTGGGGATGGCCGTGCCCGTGCGCTAGCACCACTAGCCTCGATCGAGGTGCAACAGCTGCTCTGCGGCAGCCCGCAGCCACGCATTGCCTGCGTGAAGCAACGGGGACGCTTCGTCCTGCCAGCATAATGCACTGGCGCTGGCAAAGATACGAAAGGGCAAGGGGCTGCAGCAACACTTGGAAAACAACAAGCAACTGGCAAATATGCCACAACAACTACAGCAAGGTGCATCATACGTCACAACATGCAGCTTGCATTACGATCACACCTGATTGCAATCGGCTTGCAAACGCCGGACGGTGCGCCGCAGACTAGAACACTGCAAGGATGTGTCCTCGGCTTGTTTAGGGGGGTTTAGATTGCCGTGGGCGACTTTTGCATTCGTTTTGGGACGCCAACATAGCGCTTGCCAAAAATGGCGTACAATGCTGGTGCGAGCGCTTCCCATGGATCACGCATATCAAAAGCCTGCCCATGCACGTCGACTGATAGGGGCATGGCAAACCCAGAATGCATTGTCTCAAGTCCATCAACCCCTCCCTGCTGCAGAGACGATGTCCTTCGACCTGCCCAGCACGGACATGGTCTACGTGTCGGGGCTGCCACCGAATATCACCGAGTCGGACATCGCTGAGTACTTCGGGTCGATTGGCATCATCAAACTTGGTCCGTGCAACGCTTTTGAGCCCGTTGTGGGGGGTTTGATCTGGAGGCATGAACTGGTGGCACACGGGACGATGGCGAATTCCATGCAGACAAGAAGACAAAAAAGCAGAAGATCTGGCTGTACAGAGACAAGGAGACCGGCGCTTTGAAGGGCGATGGCACTGTGTCCTATGAAGACCCATTCTCGGCGGGCTCCGCTGTGCAGTGGTTCAACGGCAAGGAATGGAAAGGTGCGGGACGCAATCTGCTGCCAGCATGCACATTGCATGATGCATGTGTGCATGATCAACTGCGCATGTGGCATGCACGTGTACCTCGCAGCATGCCGCACTGCAGTTCAGCAGGCGCAGCACTGAGTTTCCAGCCGTCCCAGCTCATGCACTGCGTGCACTGTGCGTACCTCATGACGCAGGCTCCGTCCTGACTGTGAGCCTGGCTGAGCAGAAGGGTGGAGGCGGCGGTGGCTATGGGTGGGCGTCTTGTGGACCAGGGCATGCAACACATGTAACAGTGGCAGCCTGTGTCTGTGTTGAGGCACGGCTGCAGAGTTGCGTTGGTGCACACCACGTTGTTGAGTGTAGTCTTGCAGCCCATGGGCCTGAACACTTACTGTCACCGGCCTGCATGTGCCGCTCAGTGGCGGTGGTGGTGGTTATGGTGGTGGTGGTGGTGGCGGCTACGGCGGTGGCGGTGGCGGTGGCTATGGAGGTGGTAAGTCACGCTTGCAAATGCTGCAACCAGCCAACGTACTCTCCAGCAGCTGCAGCAGCAGCAGGCACGCCAGTACACTGTTTACTACCATGTACCCCTGAGCAGAATGGACCTGATGCATTGCAGCCTGCACATGGTGTGGGTCTGTGCGCAGGCGGTGGTGGTGGCGGTGGTGGCCGGCCTGGTGATTGGCTGTGCCCCAACTGCAGCAACAACAACTACGCATTCCGCACGGCATGCCAGCGCTGCTCCACACCAAAGGGTGAGCACTTGTGTATGCAGCTGTGATTGGCGCTGTCTAGGGATGGGGCTGGCACATGCATGCATCCCTGCTGAGGGACACCCAGAAGGTGCTGGCCAGACCACGGTTTCAAGTGCAATCGGCCTCCTGGCATGCTTTGATTCAGAACCGGTTGTACAGGTGGTGTGCGCATGCATCGTGCCTATTCGCACCCACCAAACGCACGGCTTGTGGCCTGTGGACATAGCACACTTATGTGTGGCTGATGGTGCACAGATGGCGGTGGCGGTGGCGGCGGCGGCGGTGGGTACGGTGGTGGTGGTGGCGGCGACAGGGGCGGCTACGGTGACCGGGGCGGTGGGGGCGGTGGCTACGGCGGGGCCCCTGGCGGTGGCGGCGGTGGGGGCGGCGGGAAGCCGATGCGTGAGGGAGACTGGGCGTGCTCCAACTGCGGCAACACCAACTTTGCGTTCCGCACCAAGTGCAACAAGTGCCACACGGCCAAGGGCGCAGGCGACCGGGGCGGCGGTGGTGGCGGTAGCAGTGGCTATGGTGGTGGTGGCAGCGGCGGCTACGGGGGCGGGGGCGGCGGCGGTGGTGGCGGTTATGGGGCAGGCGGTGGTGGCGGGGGTCGTGGTGCCGGGGCCGGTGGCGGGTATGGCGCAGACGCAGGTTATGGCGGGGGCGCGGGTGCAGGCGGCGGCTATGGGGGGGGCCATGACGCCAGTGGGGCCTACGGCGCAGCCGCTGGTGCCGGCGCCTATGGCAGCGCAGCTCCAGGCGCCGACGCGGCCTACGGGGCTGAAGGCGGCAACGGGGGCGGTGGGGCTGGTGGTGAGGCGGGGCGCAAGAAGGTGGTGGCTGCGCCTCAGGGCCCCGCCGGCCTGTTTGCGCCTGACGACTGGGCATGCCCCTCGTGCGGCAACATGAACTGGGCGCGCCGCAAAAGCTGCAACCTGTGCGGCGCCGCCAAGCCGGGCACGTTTGACATGCGGCGCGAGGGCCAGGTGGGTGTTCATGGGGCTGCAGCGAGCTGAGGACATGCAGGAGCCTGCACAGGGCTGGTACTGCATCCAGCATGTGCAGTGCGGCCACTCCTCCATGTCACTGCACCAGCACACTCCCAGCCCAACCGTTTCTTTTCATTGCATGGCGCCCTGAAAGCCCCACCCACCCAGCTGCTGCTGTGTATCCCATTCAAGCAGCATGTAAAATGGCGGACAAGCAAACTGATTTTATGCCGACAGCACATGCCTTGATGTGGTGTGTTGGCGGGCTGTACCTAAACCCTAAAACCCCGTTGTCATGCGCAGGGCGGTGGGTTCAAGGAGTTGGACGAGGCTGAGCTGGAAGAGGCGCGGCGGCGGCGCAAGGAGTATGAGGACGGCGACATGTGCGTTGCCTGGACATGCAACGGGCCTCGGGCCCTTGTTGTGCGGCCCTGAGCTGGGGTTATGTGCTGTTTACGTTTCGTGGGTTCATAGGCAGGGTTTGTGTGCGCGTTGCTGGCCCTGGGCAGGGGTTGGCATGGGTCGTGGTGGGGCATGGTACCAGTGTGGCTGAAGCGGTTTGGCGTCAGGCCTCAGCAGCTGCAGGGCTTGGTGTGATATGCGTGACCCAGCTTGCCGGCTGCATGATCTCAGGAGCGTAGTGCTGCACTGCATGCACTGCAACCGCTGGCTTCAGGAGCCAGATTGCACAACCTACACCCCGCAAACGATTCCCTTTCAGGATTCTAAACCCATTCAGCCGTACTTCAAGCTCCTCACCCTACACCCGGCTTCCTCTTGAGCCCCACCTGCGCGCAGGTACGACGAGTTTGGGCGGCTGAAGAAGGCGTTCCGAGGCGGTGCGGACCGCAACGAGCGCGAGAGCGCGGCACTGGCGCGGCTGCACGGAGCCACTGGCGGTGGGCGGTCCATCTTGGTGGAGCTGCCCGAGGGTGCGTGCTGTTTTTTACACCAGTGTCATATGCGCCAGTCAAGGCCGTCTTGGCATGCGAGCATTTGTTTCACTCACCAGTACATCAGTGCCTGAGGGCGCGTGAGGCGGGTGTAGTAGTGTGATGGTGTGATGGTACAGGGGGGTGCCGTCACATATGGGGCACCCTACCAGCACCATGGTGGTTGAAGTGCGGGGATAGATTTACAGGGGTAGGGGCGCACGGTGTGGGCATGGGTTCAAATGCACTGGGGGTGCAGGGCGCCCTGGCAGACTCAGGTTTTGAAGGCATGCGCAGCGGATCTTGAATTGTGGCGCAGCTGGAGCACATTGCACCACGCGTCATGTGCACAAAGCCATGCACAAGCTTTGCACCCATGCCTTGCACACCTGCTCATGTCCACCACATGTGGACACTGATGCATGGCGACCGACAGGCGGTGGTGGTGGCAGCGGCGGCGGCGGCGGTGGCAGTGGTGGTGAGCGCGACCGCGACCGTGACCGTGACAGGGAGCGGGAACGGGACCGTGAGCGCGACAATGACCGCGGCCGTGACAACCGTGACAGCCGTGACCGTGACCGCGAGCGTGACAGGGACCGTGACAGGGACCGTGACAGGGACAGGGAGCGCGACAGGTGTGCTCACTGCAGTGTGTGCACAATTGCAGTATGTGCTTCAGGGTAGTTCCTGCTGCCTATGTATTGCCTGCTGGGAATGCATCCCTCCATGCACCTGCCCACATGTGTGCTGCGTTGGTGCACGCCCACGTGCGCATGTGCATGCACACGAAACTGTTATGTCGTTGTGTATACCTGCACACAGGGACCGCGACTATGAGAGGCGGCGCTGAGGCGGTCCTGCGAAGTGGCAGGTCCTTTTCTGGCACAGGCTCGCAACTGTTGAAGCTTGCATGAGGCAGGGCAGCACATGGGAGCAGAGGCTGCGTGTTGGCAGCTGCCAGCTGCACACTCGGGAGCAGGCAATGCACGTATCGGCAAAGGGGAGGATCAGGAGTCTTAAGATGCAGCGAGCCCCAGCCGTTTGTATGCACGTGAGCTTGAAGGCTTGCATGATGGGTGATCATAAGGGTTGTACATTGCGCCATGCTGCACCTCTGCGACGGTTGTCGACAAGCCACCCGCTTTAAATGCCCATGTCGAACGGTGGTTTGGTCGTCACCTTCCTGCCAGCTATCCTCCCAAATGGTCACAGGAAGTACCACACATAACACGCCAGCCCTGACCGTGCACAGCCGTCTGTAAGATGAAACCTGAGTAGCCTTTAGCTTAGATGTCGCTCAATGTGCGACTGTGGGCGCTGTGTTGTGTCACAGCAGGTGGGCGCAAATCTGGCGCATCGCATAACTGTTCCGAGTCTTTTATAGTTTGGATCAACTGGGTGCTTGTCACACACGTCCGGCATTTGGTTTGCCGCAGTAGCACAAGTCACCTTCTCTTTCGCCATTCCCATCGCCACCGCAGTGTTGCAGCACAGCTGCCAAGGCGCTGGACACCGAGGGGCTGACGCATTGGAAGCTCTCGGCGCCGCGCGCCATGATGACAGTCACAGGCAGTTCCATGCAAGCGCAGCCGCCCCACACATACACAACCCACAGCCACGTATAGCTGGCAGCAGGTGGGTGCATGCAGACCGCACACACATGCACAGCATGAACAAACACATGAACATTCAGTTGTAATCTGTCCATGTAGACATGAACGGGCAGCACATGGCTTGTTCTGCGTGTGCGTGTTCATCCCTCACGTCAGTGTTCTGCAGCCGCTGCCAGTCAAAGCTGGTGAGTGTGTGAGCCTTGGGCACAGGCCTTACATGCATGCACATGCCGGTGTGCCGCTGCAGGCTGGAGCTGCCACAGCGGCTTGCTCACCGCAGCCGTGTCATGCTGGATGAGGCACCAGGTGGCACACCAGCAGGTGAATGCTTGAACATGGTGCATGATCAGCAGACCAGCACAAGAAATGAGAGGGAATGGTGGGGGCCAAGGCATACTGTGGCATCCAACCCCCCCTAAAACTTGCAGGCTTGCAAACTTGCATGCCAGCTGTTGCATGAGTAGGGAGTCAGGACAGGAGACACTTGTGAAACTTGGTGCGACACTGCCGCTGCTACTACAACACTACCAGTGCTCACATGAGTCATTGACCCCTCTCCCCAGCAGGACCGCTGTACGGCGGACTGCCCCCACTGCCACAAGGGGCACCAGTGCTTGGACCACCCACAGGCACACCAGGCTATGGTATGGCAGGCATGCCGCTGCCACCGTCCTACCCAAACCCAGTCATGCCAGTGTCCATGCCACCGCCTCCACCCCTACCACCCTATCCTAGCCAAATCAGCCCAGCAGTGCAGCCACCCCCCAGCTATGCACCTGCTCCGCCATACCCTCTAGGTGTGAGCTCAGCATCATATCCACCACCACCACCAGCATTGCCCCTCCCCCCACCTCCTGATCCTGACCCTCCCACAGCACCGAGACCTCCCTCCCCGAACCCTACCCCGCCTGCCCCACCGCCCCCATCCCCACACCCTCCTTCCCCTGAGCCACCCTCCCCACA
>QAXD01000052.1:29848-43033 GCA_004335575.1 Haematococcus sp. NG2
GGGGGGGGTCAATGGCACAAGGCTCTGCGGTCTGTTAATGGAGGTGTGCTTGACTTGCCAAAGGCTGTGCTGGCCTGGCTGGCTTTTGACGAATGTGATAAGTCTCTTGCAGCCCTGAGGGATGGGGGCTGACGGCGTGCCTGGAGTTGTTATTTGCAGCTCAAACACATCCCAGGTCCACTTCAACTGAATCTGCTGCGCCTCCCCGCACTCCATACCCATCTGCTGCCTCCCCTTGCTCCCTCACTCATCTTCTGCCTCCTCTCACTCCCTCCTGGCCCCCACAGGGCGAGTACACGATCGGGACGCGCGCCACACAGACCATGCTGGACTCCATCATGTACAAGATGTGCTACTGGGACTTTGGCGGCATCATCACCGAGCACGGCCAGTCGCCCGGCTTTGACCGCGTGCGGCACCAGGAGATTGGTGGGTGGGGGTGGAGGGTGGGGTTAGAGGGGCGAGTTGGGTTTGTGGTGGGGGTGGGGTTAGAGGGGCGAGTTGGGTTTGGGACTACGAGAATGTAGGAATTGTGTTCAGGGATGGGCTGTAGGATTAAGGCTCGGGTGAGGCTTCAGGTTTTGTTTGCTGGTGCCGGTCAAGGTGGAGAGGCGGGTGCCGGTGCAGTCGGTTTTGGTCATGCTGTTCACGGTCCAGGAGCTGTTGCGCTCAACGTTTTCGATCACGTGCATGCCTTTCTGTTGGGCAGGCGACAAGAACGTGAAGCTGGAGCACCTGGAAGAGGCGTTCACCAGCGAGCACTGGATTGTGCGCATCTACAAGGTCAAGGACCTGGAGAACCGGGCGTGAGAGTGTGAGGCACACAGTGGGGGGGGGGGTTCTGAGGACGCAGCACATTGCCTTGTGCCAACACTCAGGTCCGGGGGGTGTTGTCTTGCTGGGCCTGTGAGTGGTGAATGCCTCTGCACATCAGAAGTAGCGGCCACTGTTGCTGCAGCCTGAGTGGCAGGGCTTGCATGGGGCGGGCAAGCAGGCGGGTGGGGTTTGGTGCCACAACGTGTGTGTCTGGACTGGACCGGATCATAGTCTGCGGAATCTGCAAGCAGCAGAGCTTTGATTGGAACCGAACGATCACAAGCTGCACTGGTGCTAGCAGAGTTGAAGTACGGCCAAGTCAGCAAAGGTCCCATGTGAATTCTGCTGAGAACGCGCTCTTTGCTTCCATGGTCAGCACACAACAAGGAATCTGGACATGGTTGCACACCCTGCGCAGGATGCAGCCAGGAGAAGGGAACACACGCAGGTCACCCTGAACTTTTTCCCAAGTGATTGAGCAGACTGGCCCACTCCTGAAGAAGCTGCTTCCAGTTCCGCTTTACACCACAGCCCAGATACTCCGCGCTCTGGTTAGTTTGCACGCCGAGTGAGGAGTGATGGCGCCTTTATTGTGTTTTCCAGGCAGTTCGCAAGCACTTTGCGTTGGCCTTCCTGCCCAGCACGAGGCTACTTGTCCTCGCGCATCTCCCCAGCACCCTTCCGTCTTCAAACACCAACAGTCACCATGGGCAAGTGGTTCGGCGCTGATGTGGTGGCCCTGTCCGTGCCCATCACCTGTGAGTACTGGGAACGGTTGCTGCTGCCTGATGCTGCAGCTTGCTGCAGCCGGCTCGGTTCAGCAGCGTGGCTGCGGCCCCGTGCCTGCCTTCTCAGCTGCCTTGGGTCTCCAACGAAGGCAGTGCGGTTCCTTGTGCGCTGTCAGCGGAAAACGACCCTCCTACCCCCCTCAAACATCCTTGGCATGTCAGCAACTTGCTCATGACTAAACATGGCTGTTGCACGCAGTCGCTGCCCTCGGCTTCAGCGCCATGATTGGCCGCGCCTTCCTGATCGACCCTGAGTGAGTGCGAAGACATGGCCAGGATTTGTCTTGGACTGGGCTGCAGCCTCGTTATAAAGGGTGCAGCAGCGCAGCACGCAGACGTCGCGCGTTGCAAAAGCATTACTGTTCGCACTGCTGCTTAGAGCATGATGCTGTGTGCAGATCCTTGTGCCATGCATGTCACATGGGCAGATACAAGGCATGCACTGCCGATAGGCCGTAGCACCCCCTTTTCCCACGGTGCGCCCCTGGCACCGCACACATGCCTGCACTCCCTCGTGCTGAGGCCATCAGCTGTGGATGTGCATGCAGTCTAATGCAACGTGCTGATGCGCATGCCCACACCCCGCCAGCGCATGCAGCTGCACCCACCATGCACGCTCACATGCCATCGCCTTCACCATCACATGCAACCCACCTGCCAGCTGAGCCGTTGGGCAAATGCACTGTGAGAACCCTGAAGCTTAACCTTGACAACCCATGCACACACCACCCAGGTGGTCCAACGGCATGCAGTACTACGAGTCTGCCAAGGCCGAGCAGGACGCCAAGACGTACCGCACCCAGTACCGCCAGTTCTTCCAGTCTGGCAAGATGTCCCTGTTCCCCAACAAGGTGGAGGTCAACAACTAAGTGGACACTCGTGCCACTTCGGGGGCTGCTGTGTGGCGGCCCAGCTGTGTGCCCCATGCTGGGAGGCTAGCAGAGGCTGCTTCTGCCAGCCCCATCTGCGCGTCCAAGTGTGTGCGTGTGTGGCAGTGGCTGCGCAGCTCAGTGCGCACTGCCCACCGGCCCCTGCTCTGCATCGCCCCCCCTCCAGTGGGGGTGCAGTGGAATGGCCTGGACAATGCGCCCATTGCTGCTCAGCTGTGCCGCTTGCACATGCCATGGCTCCTCTGCATAAAAGCCGTGCGTGTGCCGGCATTTTTTGGCAACCCAGCGTGTGTCGTATTTGATCACAACGCGTGATAGTGCTGATCACGATGCGTGATGGTGCTGCTCTGAAGATACACTTGTACAATATTTGATTTGGCCCTTGAGATGTACCTCGCTCTGGGTCCTTGTGGGGGAAGCAAGCTTGTCTACCTGGTGGTTTTGGTACTGTGGAGTGCTGCAGGGAATGGCTCTGGCTGCGCGGCCGAGCAAGTGCTGTCACTGGTAGTGCAGCTTAATGATGATGATCAGGGATGGTGATGGTGGTAAGGGGCATGGTGCTGCTGCTGCCAAGCTTTCTGTTGGTGAGCACACCAGCTGTGTGGACCTGGCCTGCTGCACATACGGATGTCATATGGCTGGGACTGTGGAAGGCAGAGGGGGGCGTAAGCGCATCAAACACGTCGCGCACAACACCCCCCTGTGTAACGCATGAGCTTTGCTGGGTTTGTTGCCAGTCTTCTGAGAGCAACCACTGTGTTTGGCGGCCCCTCTGAGGAAGGCAGCAACTTTAATAGGCAGCTGTGAATGTCAGTACGCAGAAATGGTCAGATTGCAAGAGTCCCGCCGCTTCACAGCGCCCAGCACCGGCAGCCTGCTTAGTCCATGCCTCTCATAATTCTCATTCAGTGTGCATTTGCCATGCACTTGTGTTTCCCACACAGCCCTTACACAACTCGCCACACTGAGCAAACGCGCTGGTTCGTACGATTTGCTTACAGTCAGGTGTGAGATCAATTCCTGAGAGGTAAAATCACATTATGAAGTTCTGATCATGCAATGTCTTGTGCAGACTTTTGATTGTACCACACACACACACATGGCCTGCAGCCTTGTTGTTCTCAGTGCCAGCACGAGCAGCACTGCAGCAATTGCAAGCAAACGATCGACACGGCGGCGCCACGGGCACGCCACTTGCATCGTTGTAACGCTGTAAGCCAATCAGGCCACTGCAAGCCTGCATGCCAGTGCCTTCTAGGTGGCCATGTGCATCACCCGCTGAACGGCACCTCAGCCACCTTGCACCAGCTAGCCAGGCTCTTGTCCTCTGTCGGAGTGTACCACACCTGCATCCAAGCAGAGGTGCATCAGTACACACCCCAGTACCGGTGGCAAGGCTCAGGGTGAGGTTGCAGGTGATGCGGAGGCTCGGTCAGATGGCATTCACACCATCATAGCAGTATGAAGGAGCCTGGCTACAGGTGAGCCAGGTCCTTGGAAGTGCAGTGCAGCTGCCGTAGGATCACCCAGTTCACGCTTGCATTGAATCAGATCAGATCATCCGTAATCAGATGGGGTTTGGACCACATCAAGGTGCAAGCAATCTGTGAAACAACCGCGTTACTGTTTATTCTGGCTGTTGTTGTTATACAGGCAAGAGTCGCACCTGCACGCTCCCTGCCGTGAACCCGGGGTCGGTGAGCAGTGTGGCGTAGGTGGAGCCCTCGCCAAACAGGCGCGCACGGCTGGAGGCCGCCACCTGCGCATGTGTGGCAATAATGCAATAATAAAACTGTGTTTCACAGATGTTTCTGCATGCCGGAGCCCGACAGTCATCAGCATGTGTGGTCTCAGCAGTAAGAGGCCTTTCCCAACCCAAACGCATACACACACACCTTGTCTTTTGCGTCGTCCTCCAGGTCCGCGTACAGCAATGAGAGGTGGGGCATGTACGGCTTGGTCTGCATGTCGTACAGCGCGCTGCATGGCACGCGGCGCACATGGGGGCGCGTGCTCAGTTGCTCACTCATGTGCGCCAGTGTGGGTGGGGGGCATGTGCACCTAACAGCTGGTTGCACAGGGGCACTGCAGATTGACCATTCAGAACTGGTGTGGGGTGCATAACGCCAGGAATGGGGTGCGAGGAGGAACACCAAACAGATGCAGGGCTTGCACGTGCAGCAGTGCCCAGCGCGTTTGGCGACCAGATGGCCATGCACGCTCACAACATAACACGCATGCAGGCACTGTGGCAATGCAGGCAGCCCTTGCACTGTGGCTTTCTGTGTGCGGCACCCTGCACCCTTACCGTGCCAGCTGTGCTGCAGCCATGACCGCTGGGTCCTGTGCTGCCAGCAGGAACACACACCTGTGACAGGGGTGGGACTCGGGAAGGGATTAAGTATGTGACCTTTTCGCTTGCCGTCTGACCATGTAGAAACAATTGAAATTGGGAAGGGATGCCATGTGGCATGCAGCCCACACAGGTTATAGCACCACACACCTGGCACATTGAGCGGTGTTCGAATGGTTGGGGCTGCCATGTTGTGGTGCGGCGGGGCGCACATGACGTTTGAGGTATGGAGTTATGAGGCTGAGATAGGGCATATCAAGGTGTGATACAAGGTGTGCGGTGACAAGCGTAACGTCTGTTGTACGACATGCTGTGAGTGCACGCTCTGCTCTTTGCGCACAGGTGCAGCCTCTGATACACGGCACACAGCCAGACACAGACCCAACCTTTCCCCACTCCAGCCCCCCCTCCATATCTGAACATCTTGGCATCATGGACATATCTCATCCTGTGACCCACTGGTAGTAGAAGGTGCCGCGCGTGACGTTGAGGAAGTTGATGCGGTACGGCTGCGCAGGGGCCGAGTTGGGGGCAGGTGTGTATGTTCAGCAGCATTTGCGTGCTTGCTTGCGTGCTTGCTTGCATGCGTGCTTGTTTGCGTGCGCACTTGCTTCTGCTGTGCTGCTGTGCGACTCCGGCTGCCTTTGACAACCTCCAACCAACGCCAGAGCAAGCTCCAAACAACCCCACCGACCCCAAGGCCCTGAATGCCCCCAACCGCCCGCCCCGTAGGCATGCGGGGTGCACATAGAGGTTGGATGCCCAAGTGCCCACGCCCACTACTGACCCACCCATCCACCCACCCACTCACCTTGGTCTGTGACGCCAGGGTCTGTGCCACCGCCACCACCTCGTCACGCGGCCGCCTGATGTCGCCCAGCAGTGTGACATGGGGTGGGAAGCTGCAGGCAGCACCAGTAATCATGTTTTGAACATAGTCTGCGTGATGTGGACAATCTACGTGTGCATAGTGACAGCATATCAGATATCACAGCTCCAGCTTTGCTGCGGCCCGCTGTTGGAGTACATATAATCCACACCTGGCTGCTGGTGCATCAGTAGCGCTCAGGTGAGAACCTGATGGCATCAACCCTTGGCTGCAAGCCCCGAGTGCCTGAACCCTAAATCTTGAGCGGAGCACGCACCTGGGGCCACCATGCGCCTCCGCCAGTGCCTTCATCTCCTTGGTCAGCTGTGTGGTAACTGCTGCATCGTCTGGCGGGCACAGCCACAGCGAGTAGCTCTCCTCGTAGTTGGCCATCTGGGCGCTGTTGCCACCAGTTGCACTTGTGCGTGCGCGTGCAGTGATGCCGCCGCTGGAGGGGCGGTCGGAGAGGTGGAGGTGGGGGTAGGGGCAGGTGCGGAGGGCGCCGGTGTGCGAGCTGGGTGTGCTGCGCCTGCGTGCCGAGACGTTGAGAGGTACGGGACGTACTGTATCATTATTAATGGCACTGTTGCTGCACCGGCTTAACAGCGTGTCTGATAAGCTGCGGATCACATGTGCACAAGCCCATGGCATGCAGCAATGTTGTGCATGGTTTGGGGCACAGCAATGGGCGGTCATGGGGTGCGGGCGTGTTTGGCGCGCTGCATGCGCGTACTTTGTGTCAAATGCGCCGTAAGCATCCACACCCACCGGAGCAGCAGCAGGAGGGGCAAGGGCCCTGGGATGGAATGGCTCAGTATGGCCAGGATCACAGACAGCCCTAGAAGGAGCAGCGCGGTACCCACTGCGCAATACAGACGCCCCGCAATCCTTGTGGTCGCCACTTTCAAGGCGATGCAGTGCAGATCTGCGGAAGCTGGGCGCAACAAAGCTTGGTTCTCGTTCTGGTGTATGAGATGTACTTCAGGTGCTCAGTAGAAACGTGGGATCGGGCAGGAGTGTGCGAAACGTGTTCGTATAACAATTACTCGCTCATATCGCTGCCTTGAAGCTGCAAGAGATCAGAGGAGGCAGAAGGTTCCTTGCTTCTGCGTAGACAAGATGGTGTGAAACCTGATTTACAGTCTGTAAAAACACATTTACGGCGCAGTGGCGCGTCGATTGAACAGCCCACGGACAGTTTGTTTTAAGTGCGCCCGTTGGGCGCGTGGCACGCCAGCCACAGGATGGGGAAAGATTTCTACGCAAGTCTTGGCGTGTCCAAGACCGCAGACGACAATGAGCTGAAGAAAGGTGCGTGCCTTCTGGAAGCAGCATCGCGAACGGCAAGAAGCAGCCGTCAGGTGGACTGTTTATTGCTTAGTTGCAGCAGTTTTGCACGCAGCAGTGAATGCAAGCCCCCTCCACCACAGTCTACCTGGCACATGCAGATGGTCAGCTGCCCATGTGCATGAACCTGCCGTGCAAACCACCGATGCGAGACCGCACCTGCCGCCCCCAACTATCCACCCTCCCTCACAGTCCATTAATCGCTTCCCTTAAGCCCCCAGCTCACTTACACATGCATCTGTGCAGCAGCCACCCACTGCACATATGTTATGTACGCCTAGGGGTACACCCACCCGCATCTGTTCTTCCAAAGCATGTTGCATGATGTGTGGCTGCACGTGTCATGCGGCGCTGCGTGCTTATATGCACCATCGCATGACGTACCCTTTTTGATCCCATGTTTCTCAACACTCGTACACACAATACACACACACCAACGCTGCAGCCTACCGCAAGCTGGCCATGAAATGGCACCCGGACAAGAACCCCGACAACCGGGAGCATGCGACGGCGAAGTTTAAGGAGATCTCGGAGGCGTACGAGGTGCTGAGCGATCCGCAGAAGCGTGAAATTTACGACAGGTGCGCACGCGTTAGAGCTGCCGCTGCAGCACCAACAGGTCGCACCGAACGGCACGCCCTGCGCATGCCACCGTGGCAGCGGCCTTCCTGCCGTGTTAACATCCTTGTGCGCCAGCCTCCCTGCATGCAATGACAGCTGTGACGTGGTGGGGCAGCCACGCGTACAGCAGTGCTGGAGGGGTGCCTGGGCTCGTGCTGTGGCCTGGTGGTGCTGATCCTGTGCACAACAGCTCTGAAGCTTTATCGGTGGCCCTGTGTGCGCCACAGGTACGGCGAGGAGGGGCTGAAGATGGGTGGGGGCCCAGGTGGTGGGCCAGGCGGTGGGTTCTCAGGCTTCCGCAGCCCAGAGGACCTGTTCCGGCAGGTACGTCTTGCGTTTGCTTGTGCGCCTTGCTTGCTTGCGGGTCGCGGATCGCATGGGTGGTTTGGTGGGTGGTGTTGTGAGTGGGCCGTAGTTTGCGGGGCGTGTGGGTGGTGGGTGGTGTTGCAGGTTGTGCGTGCGGGTCGTGTGGGTTTTGACTTATCTTGTGGATAGTGCGTGAGGTTTTTGGACGTGGGGTGGCGTGCTTGAGTGCCTGCTCATGCCCGCTCAGCGTTCAGAGTCCACGGCATGCAGTGTGCACGGCAAGCAACCATCAGGCATACAGTCCGCGGTGCACCTCACAGGGCCCCCTGCGCAGCACATGCACATGAAGTGCTAGCATCAGCCAGTCTCAACAGCAGTGCGTGGTGTCTGTGCGTGCAGATGTTTGGCGGTGGCTTTGGGGGCATGGATGACGATCCCTTCGCATCCATGTTCGGGTTTGGCGGCATGCCATTTGGTGCGTGGACAGATGCGTGGTTTAGGCTTTGCTGACGGTGCCCTCATACCAGAGCAGTGTTCATGGGAGAGGGTACTGGGCTGGGGACCGCAGTGCTTGTAGGGTGCATTGCCAGATGCACAGCCCTTGGCAGCTATGGCTCCACTTGTCCACTTGAGATGATGAACAATCACATGGTCCTCCCTTTGTGCTGCAGCAGCAACAGCAGCTCCAAACTGAGCACCTGCAGTTCGCAAACGCATGCTGCGCAGGTGGGGGGATGGGTGGACGGGGTGGCGGGCATCCAGGTGGGCCCCGGAAGGCGCGCGCGATCGAGCACACATTGGCGGTGAGTTAGTTGTTGTTGGTGGTGCTTCGAGGGATGTCAGGGGTCAAGGCCAGTGCCATGGCAGGGGATGGGGGTGCGCTGCTGTGCCCATGGTGCTGTGCGCGCCATATTGGGGAGGCCGCGGAGGTTGCGGGGCCACACGACAGTTTGTGGTGGTCGCTGCGGGGAGCGCGGGATGCAGCAGTGTGCCACGCTGCTGCGCACAGCTCTGCACAGGGTCTCCAGCCCATACTGCATGCACTGCTGACAGCCACGCGTGCACTGTGCTATGCGCAGGTATCACTAGAGGAGCTGTTCACTGGGTGCACCAAGAAGATGAAGATCAGCCGGCAGGCGGGTGGCGGCAGCTCCAGTGAAATCCTGGAGATCAATGTGAAGCCCGGCTGGAAGAAGGGTACCAAGATCACGTTCCAGGAAAAGGGTGGGTGGGTGCGTGTTGCTGTGTCAGCAGAGTGTGTGTGTTTTGTGTGTGTGCTGCAAGGGCTGGGCAGGTCTAGGTTCGAGTTCCAGTTGCTCAACCCTGCCCAGCCTCACGTCTGGCAGCAGCAGCACCCGGACATGCATCGGCGGCGCAACACAACCAGCCGACGTCTGCATGGCAGTAAGGAAAGAGCACCCCATGCTGCAGCGGCGGCTGCACCACCGCACCAGCACAGAACACCACCACAGTAATACACCACCACCACAGCACTGCCACCAGCACCAGCACACCAATCCTCTGCTTGCGTGCGTGCAGGTGATGAAGTGCCAGGCATGATCGCGGCAGACGTGGTGTTTGTGCTTGACGAGAAGCCACACCCGCGCTTCAAGGTGAGGCTGGGCCTGTGTGTGTTGTTGTTGTCGCAGCGATGCACAGGTTCAGGGGGTTGTGTGTATGGTGTGGTGTTCTGCGGCTTCGGGGGGCTCCATTGAACTGCATGGGTTGAGGTCACGTTCCTATTTAGGCAAGGTTTTGACCGTGGCCACGTGGATCATAATAAAATGTATGGTGTTCAGAACTACGTGATCATAACTGGGGAGTGATGTACAATTGTACATGTGTAGCAGGATGTAGAGATGCAGCGTGCTGCCTGTGGTTGTTCCACACTCGCATCATGCGGTGTGCGTTGTACTGCTTCCCCTTGCAACACAGCGTGACGGCAACGACCTGGTGTTGACAGAGCGGCTGACGCTGAGCGACGCGCTGTGTGGGACCACATTGCGCGTGCCCCACTTGGATGGCACAACGCTGGAGGTGCCCATCAATGACATCATCACACCCTCGAGCGTCAAGATCGTGCGGTGAGGGGGTGGGGTGGGTGGTATTGGGCACCGCTAGTATCACACGTAATCCTTTCGGGGCTGGAGGTGTGGCAATGGGAGGGGGGGCCTGCCCCAGCACAGCTGCAGAGCCGCATAACAGCGTGCGATCGCCATGCTGCGCATTCTGCCACTGTTGGTAGCCGCAGCATGCCTCACGGTGCCTGCTGCGCTGCTGCTACTGCAGGGGGAAGGGCATGCCTGTGGCGAAGCAGCCAGGGACGTTTGGCAACTTGGTCATCAAGTTTGATGTCGTGTTCCCACGCACACTGTCTGAGGAGCAGAAGCGCACGCTGCGTGCCACACTGGGCGGGTGATATCGGCAGCAGCATGGCGCGCATGCGGCACTTGGGCTGAACCTCCTTGGTGTTCTGGCGTGAGCTGTGGTGTACACAACGGGGCTGGCGGGCTGCGCACAGCTGCACCTGCCTGGTGGTGCCTGGTATGGCGTGCCTGCAAGCGGCTAAGCATGGCGGGTCCTACAGGGTTTTTTTGCTTGTGCATGATAATGCTCGGGAAGCATGTGCAATGATGTCGATGGAAAGGGTCAGCAGCGGGGGATCAGGAGCGGGCACTGCAGGTGGTATTCGTGCTGATGTGGTTTTTTATCCATGCCAAGCTTTGACAATGCTGCCTGGATGGTCAGGATGAACTATACATGGTTGGGGGGTGGCAGAAGGCAGGTGTGGCAAGCTGGCGCTGCATGCTGTAAAAGCGGATCGGGGTGAATGTGCCAACCAGATGCCTTGCATCCAGTCCCTAAGCATTGTAGTGCCGGCGACGAGCTGTTCTCGCGCCCTCCTCGACCAGGCGTTCTCCGTCGCACTGCCAGTACATGGTGATGGTGAAGGGTGGGGCTTTCATGCCATGCCTGCTGCGGTCTCGGGGAAGGCAACCTTTTGTGAATCGTTGCAAGGATAAGCGACAGATGACCCGCCAGCACTGGTGCGCATCCCCACACGTTGAATGTGCGTCCACCTGTGAGCAGCAGAGAGAATTTTTTCTGCGACATAGTCTATGCTCCTGACACTGCTACAAGCGTGCTGGCAGTCCCCAGCGTGTTCAAAAACTCTAGGGAATGCAGTCATGACTTGAAGCACAACGCCGGCAACTGGTAGCAAACCTTTAATGCAGTGCCAAGAATCTAGACTTTGACATTGTGGGGCTATGAGCAACTTGAAGCGGAGTAGGCCAAACCCAGGGAACTACTCTCGAGGGGCATTTGCTGACCCAGACGAGCTCTTCAGCGATGATGACGATGAAACTGGGGTTGGCAAGAAGGCCAAGACAGGGCGCAAGCAGCAAACCAGCTTGCCTGCGGGGTCGCCAGTCAAGAAGGAGGTGACACGCACCAGGCCCACCAACAATCAGCTGCTGTAAGTGGCGTTATGGTCCTAGTGCCTGATGGCACGTGAATCTTGTCAAAACCAACCTGCATCTCTCATGTTCCTGTTGATCTCAGGTACAAGGCCTACTTCAGATGGCCGCACTATCAGCTGAAACTCAGGCCAGATGCGCTCAGCCAGTTGGCGACCGAGACGGATGCATGTGCCAGTGTCACGGCAGCATTTCTCCAAGTCCTGCACACGCTTCACACAGCAGAGCAGCTCAGGGCGGGAGGACAGAAGCGCAGCGTGCTGCAGGTGCGTCGCCTTTTGCATCCCCCGAACGCAGATGTGCAACATCAGGGTTTTGACGATGTCATTCTGTCTTCTCTGCAGCTCCTGTCCACCAACACGCGGCGAACGAAGGTGGTTGAGCTGTCGTCAGGCACGCACAGGTGTGGACCATGTCAGAAGTGCATGCATGAACATGCACGACACACACAGCATGCAAGCCTTGCCCTCATACCCACACCCAGCCCCAGGCATGTGTGCGTGCTTGCCACCCCTATGCTTGTAAACCCTCTCGTGCGTGTGTATGGCATCCTGTGCATGTGCAGAGTGCCTGAGGAGCTGAAGAAGCACTACCTGAGTGATGGAGATGGTGGCCAGTACTCCACCAACCTGGACCGCAACCGGTATGGCAACGATGACAACTACCTGTTCACAGGTGCGCGGGTGCGCAGCACGCAGCGACAGCATGCAGCAGCGGGGCATGGTGCACAGCATGGCGCAGGAGCACCTCCCATGCAGCAAGTGCCAGCCGCTGGCAACAGCCACTGGAGACCTATGAGCACACACACAGCATGCACTTGCAGCTGCCAGCAAGGACAGTGGAGCTATCGTGCAAGCGTCAGCAGTCAGGGGCGTTGCAGCTGCCACGCCTTGTGGTACCCCATGCCACGTGCCATGCCATGTGGCACGGCATGCATTGCATGGCAGCACCGTGCTGGTTCACGAGCTCTCCTCCAGCACCGCACACCTGCATGTGCGCCCCACCCGCCTTTGCAAGTAGCAGCGCATGCGCTGACCCCGTTACAACCCCCACCCGGATCCACAGTTGACTAAGTTGCGCGCCCGCCAGTGCCACCCTGTGGTAAACAGTATCACTTCATCGCTGCCATACCCCGCCCCCTGCCGCAGTCATCCGCTACGACCTGGAGTTCCTGGGGCTGTGCCCCTGCATGGTGGACGTGGAGATCATCGACGCCAAGGCAGGCAACCAGAGTGTGATTGTGAGTGCCGGGCCGGACGCGTGCAGCTGCCATAACAAGCCGCCTGTGGAGCTGCCCCCGGGGATCACAGCCGCGGTCGCGCCCCCGCCCCCGCCCTCGGCCGCACCGCCTGCGGGGCATGCGCACGCGCACGCACACCCACACGCGCATGCGCACCCTGGGGATCTGGCAGCTGCGGCAGCTGCAGTGGCTGCGGCTGGGGGGCTGCAGCTGGGCGTGGGGCCGGAGGGGCTACCTCTGCGTGCAGGCATGGCAGGCATGCCGGGGTTAGCAGGGCTGCCGCCGGCTGCCCTCATGGCCGGGCTGCCGCTCAACGTGCAGGCGGCCATGCACCAGCAGCAGCAGGCGGCGGCGCTGCAGCAGCTGCAGGCGCAGCGTGCCATGGCGGCGCAGATGGCGGCGGTGGCGGGGCAAGGGGGGCCCATGGGGATGCACATGGCGGCGGCGGCGGCGGCCCAGGCCGCTGCTGCCGCGCAG
>QAXD01000052.1:45062-74107 GCA_004335575.1 Haematococcus sp. NG2
GCGCGGAGGTGGCTGCACACGTGGCGGCGCGGGCGGTGGCGGAGGAGCGGGCCGCGTGCCTCGCGCTGGACCTGGCCAAGGCCAAGCAGGAGATTGTGGTGCTGTGGCAAAAGGTGGAGCGCGCGGGGGTGGGCGCTCTGTCAGGCATGTCGAGCGGGGGCGGCCGGCCCATCACGCCAGCGCCTGGCATGGCTGCGGCACACGCGCACACCAATGGCTTGGCCCTGCATGACATGGCTGCCGCGGCCATCACCGCAACAGCAGCAGCAGCGGCTGCGGGGGCGCAGCATCCGGCGCCTGCGCATGAACACCGGCCGGAAGCAGCAGCAGGGGCAGTGTGTGGTGGGGGAACGGCCGAGGGTGTGGGCAGTGCGGCCACAGCGGCAGGTGCGGCGGAGCCCACAGCTGCATGAGCCGCAGCTCCACAGCGCGCGCTGGTCTGACTGGGCCCTGTCAGACAGGCTGGGGCATTGCCAGAGGCCGCCCGTCTGACAGGCTGGGCCGTTTGCATCCACCACAGTCTGACAGCTGCCCTCTGGTCTGACTGGCTGGGGTCATGGTCAGGGGTCTTGGCATCATGCCTTCCAGGCACAAGCTGCTCAGGCATATGCTTGACATCTGGTTCGTGCCTGGCCCACAGAACAGAGACATGGTCTGTGTCCATCGAGCCATGCAGGCAGCCAGCAAACGAGCTGCCCAGGCCTGGGCATGCTGACCTATTGGGCAGCTGGATGGGGTGGGGCAGCAGGGAGGCGATAGATGCAGAGTCCTGCACCCTTTGTAGCTGCCATGCCCACACTCCCCAGGACACCATAGGCCTCCAGCCCTCTCGCTGTTCGTGGTGAGGCCGCTCGTTGGCTAGCTTACCGGCCGCAGCCCCGGCCGCCCGCCCCTGGCAACAGGGTGGCGTGACGAATGCAACAACCGGGTGCACGAGTGTGAGAGGATTGTGTTAGTGCGAAGGACCTGGGTGTTTTGGTTGCGCATGTCTTGGCGGAGGTGCTCTTTTTGTGGGCGGGGGGTACTTTCAGAGGGTTTGTGTCCTGGTGGGGCTGCTTTGGTTGTGGTGTGCTCAGTGGGGTGGCTTGCGGCTGTGGGCCTGGTATAAGAAGCTGCAACCACCCGTCCCTGCATGCAGCTTGATTATGGATTTGCTGTTGGGCGGGCAGGTGTGGGGGCCGGGTAAGTGGCTGCTGCACAGGCCCCCACACACACGCTGCCGCAGTGATGGAATCGTGGCTCAGGCGGGGCGCGGCATCACAGCACACAGCGCAATAAACGGCAGGGTGGGTGCGGCCCTAGGGGGTGGTGCATATGGTAGGTGGTGCTGGGGGTGGTGTGGAGGGGGGCATAGTGCTTGGGCGGCAGTGTGGGCCATCGTCATGCTGGTCCATGCGGCACATGTGGTGCACGGCGCCTGCCGGTCATGGTGCACGTAAAGATACACATGGCTCGGGCTTTTGGGTGTTGCCAAAGGGTGCACAGTGCCGCTGGGTGGGTGTATTACCAAGGTTCAAGGCACCATTTTGTTGCCCCTGCCTGCTGTGCGCTTGAGAGAGGGCCGCAGCGCCAGAGTTTGCCAAGCCATATGGTGGTGTACATCCAACACTTGATCGTGTCGTGCTTGCACATGGCGAATAGAAACTGGCTGGAACGTGGTCACATGCGTATAAGTAACAGCCAGACCCATGACGAGGGTGGGGCCTGTGCCATGTGCTGTGACATAATGGACAGTTAGTTACTCACAGGCCAAGCTGTATCCCCCTGGGCCTGGTGTACACCACGTCACATGTGGTGCACATCTGCCGATTATTTGGTCCGGTCCTGTGTGCAGCACATGGCCTGGGGCGCAGCTTTTAACAGGAGTGCGTGTGGCACTAGCAGTACAGCCTGTACAGAAATTCACATCAAGCGTGCAGTGCTGGAGGAACAGAAGAACAGGAACGCACGTCATGTGCACAGCAGCGGCCACCACCACATGGGTTGGTTCACGTTTAGGTTCACTAGCATGGCCTGTGACCCTTCATGTTCATGTTACATGAGCCTTCAGCCAGACCTGGGCTGGTCGGCATTGCATGCTTAAAAGCACATGTTCATGTTCATGTTACATGAGCCTTCAGCCAGGCTCGGGCTGATCGCCATTGCATGCTTCAAAGCACGCCCTAGCATCAAACCTGGCCTGTGACCCTTGCTCACCGCCTTCAAGAAAGCAGGGTCGTTTCCCAGCCTTCTGCTCCTGCTCACAATACTGCTTGCCCCGCACCGTGGGCAGCAGCTGTGATGTATCATCATATGATGTGACACAAGAACATTCACAAACGCCAACACAGGTCCGTCATGCATTGCTGAGCAGTGCAGATATGGAATTATGGATGTTGTCACATGTGTTGTCACATGGGGAGCCCACCAAAGGCTTCCAGGTGCCCTGAGCAAGCGGCAGGTTGAGCAAGCTTGTGCAAATGTTGCACTCCTGAATAATACTCGCAGCAGCGGCAGCGTTTAGTTGGGCAGCAGCACACAGCAGGGGAGCACAGAAGAGGTGGTCACACACTTGACTACTTCAGGTGTCAGTATTGACCAGCTGGTCAGTCCTGGTCAACCTCATGCAGTGAGTGCACGCTGCACATACACATCATAACCGCACACAACACTGCGTGCCCGCTGCCTTTAAGACAGAGGCTGGATGTACATTCTGAACATTCACATCACACATGGCGTCTTGAACTTGGACAAGTCATGTCGGGGCAGGCTGTCAGGCTCCAGCATGCAGAACCCCTGTCAACGCCGTGTTATGATTATTATGTCGGGGCAGGCAATGCTGCTGCTGGGCTTCATGGAGACCCACAATCATGACATGTTCATGTTCATGATACACGAGCCTTTTGGCCAGTCACGGCCTGATCGCGGGCTGTAACCACGGGCTGATCAGCCGAGACCCACCTGACAGAGTGCTATGGTGCCCAATTTTGAGTGGCCTCTAGACCAGCTCTGGCTGGATTGAATGTACAAGCAAAACAGCCAGCTGTCACATTCAAGAGACCGTGCACATCATGTCCGAACATGTGCATGAAACTGCAACGACAGCCAGATCTTGCAGCCTGACCACATGCACCCCAGATGGCAGCACCGGAACAGGCGTAGAACAGGCATAGCAGCACGCCATGCCAGCAAGACAGTGTTGCAAGCCCTACTACAAATTTCAACAGCTGTGGTGCTCGCAGCTGTTATCCAGCAGGAGCGCTGTACACACCACTGGTTGTTCATACCACCATAAAAAAAGCTTCAGGAAGGAGCGCTGAGGCAAGACAGGGTGATAGGGGGCAGGGCCTTTGTGTTAGAGGGCTGAGTTAGCAATTGCTGCCTGGGAGCTGGTGCAGACTGTAGAGCTGGTGCAGACTGTAGAGCTGGTGCAGACTGTAGACCTAACACTGTGCATACGGCACATGAGGGCGGGCAGGGGAAGACAGGAACAGTTGGGTGGGCTGCATGCATGCCACGTTGTTTGTGATTAAGCATGGGAAGGAGAGCGATTTTTCATGATAAATCCAGCTTCGACTGTGCCACTGTTACTGCATCACCTGGCCCAAGACCTGGCCAGCACAGGTGTATAAGTGTGCAGGCTGCAAAAAGTTGGGAGAAGGGGGCGGCGAACATGCATCTGGCCGCTGCAGTGGGATGGCGGTTGGGCAGAAGCCAGAGAGGATGTCCCGAGATGCCTCGGACTGATCTGGCGTGCATGCTGAGCCACATGAGCATGCAGTTGAGGGTGCGCTGACAGGCAAGGAGGTCACACAAGATGACAAGAGCGTTACACAAATGATGTGCACAGCCACATCGCTTGAGGATCAAGCGGGAGCAAGAGGAGCAAGCTGCAGGATTCATGCACATGCGTTATCAAAAACTTGAATGCGCCGGGCCAATGCGGCCTGGGACAGTTCTCTGGGGGGCGGCACGCCCAACACAAAAAGCGACTGTACAGTTGCACTGTGACGTGTCAAGCCCCCCTGCCCGAAGAATGCAGTGCCCCTTAGTGGTGTACAACGACACAAAAAGTACAGTGCACGTCATGAACACTGCCCAACACGTACACAACACATGCAGCTATCAGGGTGCGGTGCAGAGGATACAGGTGCTCATGCCGGAGCACCGTGTTGCGTGGGTGACCCACCACAACCATATGTGTTCCACGCCCACCCATATATCCTGGACTGGTGGTAAGCAAACAAGCTCAAACGCACAAAGTGCACCGCAATCGCGTACATCTGTCGCGCCAACCGCTTGCACAGCGACCTGCTCTCAATGCTAGGACACAGCTAGTGTGCTAGGGACCTAGGCGCACGCAACACGCGGCGTGCCAGAAAACAGGGGAATGGCGTGGTATGCGTGCACAGGCAGTCGAATGTCCGGTATGCAAACAAGAGGGGGCTGCAGCGCTGGGTGCTGGGCAAAGGAATGCATGCACACTGTTGCTGTTGCAGCACGCGCATGGGCCCCTGCAGCCCCACAGCCGCCACAGCCCCCAGTCCATGGTACGTCAGTTCTAGGCACGACCATCCACACACAGCATCATCACAACCTACACACTGTGCAAATTCTTAAGTGATTCTCAGACTCCTCACGCCTCGTGCAGGCCCCCGCCGTCATACACCCTAGGACAGGCCATCATACACCCTAGGAAAGAATCGGCTAATGAAGGGCCCGCGCGGCAGTGTGCACTTGTGCTCACCAAATCACCGATGGGGGGCCACACCAATGCTGGGGGACCCACCACAGATGGGGACCACAAGGGCCCACAGCACGCTGCGTGCCAAATCCCCTTAAGTTTCCAGTCCCATCACAGCCTGAGAGCAGCACCAGGCCACACGCGCCAGCAGCTGAGAGCGCGCAGCATGGCGGTACCTCACGCCCCGACCCGCTGCCACCACACCACAACCACCACCGCAACATACATGCTCCGCGCACAGTACCACAGCTAGCACTGCGTGCATCTGGGGGCAGTGTCACGCGGGGGACAGCGGCAGCATGGCGGGCCCTGCGCCATCCGTGCGGCCCGTGCTGTGTGCAGTGCGTGCTGACAGCTGCGTGCCAAAGTGGTGGCGGCTGACGGTGCGCTGGATGGAGGAGAGCAGGGCGCTGTCCCAGTCCAGGCCCCCGCGCGCGCTGCTGGCGTGCAGCCAGTCCGCAGACAGTGCGGCAGCTGCGGGTGCCGGGGAGGTGGATGGCTGCTGCGCCACAGCGAGTGCGCTGTGGGGCGGGTGGGGCTTGTAGGGGACTGCAGGTGCGCGCGCAGCACGCCTGCGGCCCGCCTCCCCCCCAGGCATGGGTGAGGAGCGCGATGGCACCATACTGCGGGGGCAGCAGCAGCAGCGGCATGCAGCGCGCAGGGTCAAGTCACATGCACACACATTGGGGCGCGTCAAGGTCAAGGTTGTAGCGCATGGCCGTGCCTGTCTCCCGCTGTGCAGCAGCAGCTGCATTACCCTGTTGAGTGCCGCTGCATTCTGCTGTTGAGTGCTGCTGAACATGGCGCATGCATCGTGGTCGCATCAAGACACATGCACAGCGTGCGCAATGCCTGGTGCCCACGCCAGGCTGGCCCGGATGATTAGGATCCCCTCCGGCAAGCCGAAACGCCGTACAGCTGCCAAACAGCAACCTCGAGGTCGCTGCGCAAGCCCCAGGCATGCCGCCAAAACCATTCCTGGGGAGTGTCACATGCCAGGCATGAACCGGGACTTACTTCTCGCTCCCAACCCGCCGGGCGCGTTTCACAGGCTTTTCTTGGGAGCAGCATGCCTGCGCGCGGTCCGGGTGCCTGCGGAGCGCAGGGACAAGAAGGGTCATGACCGTTGGGGGTGAAACACAGAATGCCCACCACTGTGGGTGCGCTAGGATGTACTGTGCAACGCACCTGGCGGTCGCCTGTGCCCGCGGGTGAATGGGGGTGCACGCTTCTGACAAACCCTGGGTGTCTTGCAGCAGGGAGACATGTATCTTCAGGCGGAAGGTGGCTGCCCCGTAGAGGCTGGGTTGCCCCTGAGAGGTGGATTGATACAGCTGCGCCAGCGCCTGCGGGTTTGGGCCGCGGAGTAGGATTTTGCCTTTAGATACTGAAAGGGTTTGGCATGAAGGGGCCGAGGTCAGCAGCAGAAGCGAGCAAACGCACCTGAAAATCATCTTCGCTGCACAAGGGCCGTCGCGAGCCCTCGCTCTCGTACGCCATGGCAAAGCCCTGCTGAGCCGAGCTGGAGCCGAGCTTTCTCTGCACCTTGAGGAGCAACTCGCTGTAGGACGTGGAGCAGTCGTTATAGACCTGTGCCGCTTCGCTGCCGGTGGCCAGCAGCAGCTTCACCTTGACACGAGACTGCTGTTGGCTCATGTTGCCACTGTACTCTGCTGAATTTGCTGATTGTCAAGTGCTGCGCGGGTGCGCACGCGTATGTTTGCATGCCGAGCTGTCTGGTCTGCGAGTTGCGACGGGCGGAGACAAGTTGACCCAGAAACCGAACGTGTGAGAATAGTGTGGGTGCATGTTCAGGTTGGGCCGTCCAGCTCGCTCTCGCCAGCAAAACCTGTTCCGGGGGCTGCAGCAACACATAAAAAGGTGATGGCAGCGCAGCACTGAAACTTCAGCAACCCTCTCCCCCAGGTCTGGGGGCCCCTCGCTCCCAGCCATTATGGCACTCAGTCAGGTGGGCTCCCCATGAGCCCGGCAGCCATGGCCATGGCCGCGTTCGCGCGCGCATAATCAAACTTGGTTTGTCCAAAATGGAGGGGATGGAAGCAGCGGACACGCAGCGTGTCAAGCTGAGGCTGTTCTACGGTGGCGCCTTTCAGAAGGTGCGTGGCAGCTCGCAGGCCTCAATGGCAGCGTAGGCAGGGGGAACGTCCTAGGTGGCGACGTGCACACCACGGGGGATGCACGGGTACCAAGCATTCCTGCTGACAGAGCAGCCGTCTCCAACGCACGGCCGCACATGCTGCACAGGTCCCAGAGTCAGGGGAATGGCGCTACGTGGGTGGCGAGGTCTACAATGATGCCGTGCCTACAAGCTTCAAGTACGGAGACGTTGCCAAGAGGCTGAACGGTAAGGGCTGATGCATAGCTGATCGCTGAGTTTGGATCTCATGTTGACACATGAAAGACATGTCACCAGTTTGCGTGGCACGCGCAGACAAGTTCTCCGACACCGTGTCCTTCAAGTACCTGTGCCCGGGCGAGGTGAGCTGGCTTGTTTGGATGCTATCTGACATGCACCCATGTTGCCATGCATGCAAACTCCATTCTGCATGCCTGCATTGCTTGCAGGAACTGGACCCGGACTCGCTGGTGGCAGTGACCGACGACGACGACTTGCAGGCACGTGGGCAACTTGGGGCTGTTGCAGCTTGCAGCAGGCTCCCAGTACATCTGTTTAACACGTCGACAATTCTCTACTTCGCATCTGTGCTCGTAGGAGCTGTATGACGAGTATTTTGGTGCGCTACAGCGTCCGGGAACGCCATTGAAGACGTTCAGGATCAGGGTCTACGTCTTTCCGGCGCTGATATTTGAAACCATGTACGAGGCACAGGAGACGGAGGAGATGGAGGCGAGGTGCGTGGGGCACAATGCAGGTTGGCATGTTCGCAAATGATGTCGTGAACTGCCATGTCTGTGTCGAGGCTCATGCAAGCATCCAAAGGTCATTTTCCACTCCATGCCTCGCAGCATGGGCGGCCAGGAGGGCATCAACTTTGAGAGCTGGTGCAGTGAGGATCTGAGCTTCAGCAGCAACCCCTCCTGCAACCCGTCCTCTGACACCGAGGTGCAGCTGATGCTGCAGCAGCAGGCGGCAGCGGAGCGCTTGCGCATGCAGCAACTGGCAGTGCAGCAGTATAGCGCTCTACCTCAGCAGCAGCAGCAGCAGCAGCAGCAGCAGCAGCAGGTTGGCATGCCGGTGACTGGGCGCCGGGCCCAGGGTGCTGACACAGCGCACACACCGCCAAGTGCCAACTTGCAGCTGCCCGCGGCGTTGCTGCCGCGCCTGGAGACGCACGCGCTGAACAATATCACGCGCTCGGTGCACCTGCGCCACTTCTCCAGCACGGGCGGCGGCAACGCGGTGGGTGGGGCCCACGTGCCATCCCCGCCCATGCAACGCCCCCATGCATACCATGTGCGCGGCTTCACGGCAGAGGACTTTGACTTGGACGACCCATACGCGGAGGCTGGCGAGGATGAGCGACGGCCAGGCACCAGGCCTGTGGTGCTGCTGCCGCGCCTGTCAGAGCGCGAGGAGCTTGAGCAGCAGGGCCAGCAACAGCCACAGCCTCAGCAGCAAGGGCAGGACAACAAGAACATGGCATGGCTAGGAGCACCTGATGGGGCGAGGTGGATGAGGGAGAAAGGTGGGTGGTGCGTGCAGTGTGCTGGAGTTTCTGCTGCTGCATGCCTGACGCCCTCAAGACCGTGATTGTGCGGCATTTAAGCTTAAGTCATGGCAACAGGAGCCAGCTGCTGCTGCTGTGTTTGGTCACTGTCACTCGCATGCTCACCACGCTCCTCCTTGCCTTGCTGCCCCTTGCAGGCGAGCCCCTGTACAATAGGCCCTTAGACAGGGTCAGGGACGCCGCCAGTGGCTTACCCAGCCACATCAGCGCGTTTGGCGACAGCAGCAGGGGTAGTGGTGGTGGGTCCCCAGCGCGGGCCCGCACCAGCCAGCCCGGCTCCCTGCGACTGCCCAGCCACATCAGCGCGTTTGGGGAGGGCCTGGACGACGGCATGATGCCGCCAGACGGCGTGGAGGCGTGCCAGGCGGAGCGGCTGCAGATGCAGCGGCTGTATGGAGGAGTGCGGCCGGTGGGGCTGCCAGATGACTCAGCACTGGGCGACCTGGGCGGCAAGGGCCAGTGCATCACGCAGGAGTTTGGCGCGCGCAGCAACAGCATCCTGGTGGGGGCGGGCGCCAATGGGTTTGAGTTTCCGGCGAACGGGCACCACGGCAATGGCGCAGCGGACGGCATGGCCACTGACAGCATGTGCCCCACGCCCAAGCTGCTGCTGGACAGCGTGCCACACGTGCCACGCGACCAAGTCACCATCACACACAAGATCGGGGAGGGCGCGTTTGGCGAGGTGTCGCGCGCCGAGGTGTTCCCCTACGGCTCGGTCGCCATCAAATGGCTCAAGGTGCGGGCCTGGCGCGGACGAAGCAAGTGCTTGAGGACGGCAGGTTGCATGTTGATGTGGTGTGTGAAGGTTTGAGGGCCTTGGCTGCTGCTGCTGCTGCTGCTGCTGCTGCTTCGCCACGCCAGTTGAGTGCAGAGGAGTGCTGCATCAGGTGCTTGCAATGGCCGCCTAGATGCTGATGCCTGGCTGTGCCTGCCGTGTGCCGCCCGCCCGCAGCGCGACCGCTTTGCCAAGTACAGCGAGAGCTTCCAGCGTGAGGCGGAGGTGCTGGCGCGGCTGAACCACCCCAACATCATCCGCATGTATGGCCTGGTGACGGAGCCGGCAGGAGAGGGGCCGCCCTCGTCGGGGTCGCTGGCGCTGATGGCGCAGCAGGCGGCGGCGGGTGTGGGGGTGAACGGGGGCGGGGCCGCAGCGCCCGTGCCGGGTGCAGCCGGAAGCGGCGGCGTGCAGCAGCAGATCATTGCAGGCATCATGATGGAGTACGTGCGCGGCGGGTCGCTGGCGCAGCGCTTCCGTGCGGCCGCCCAGAGCGGGTGGCGGCTCAGCCTGCGGGACCGCTGCCGCATCGCGCTGCAGGCCGCGCTCGGCATGAGCTACCTGCACGACCAGTCGCCTGCCGTCATCCACTTTGACCTCAAGGTGTGTCTGCAGCAGGTCCGGAGGCTTCGAGTCAGGGGTGGCGGGTCCAGTGTGTGTGTGTGTGTGAGGATTGGGGGCCTGCTTGGTGGCTGCTGCTCTGCAGCGCCAGTTCTGTGAACAGGAACGCACATTCAGATATGCTGCACTGGTTGCTTGCACCCCTGTGCGCAGCCCGACAACCTGCTGGTGGATGGGGAGGGGGAGGACCTGTTGATCAAGGTGGCCGACTTTGGGCTGTCCAAGCACAAGTTCAACAACTACGTGACATGCCATGACCTGCGTGGGACGCTGCCATACATGGCACCTGAGCTGGTGGCCAACCCAACCAAGGTGTGGGGGGTGTCACGGGTGTGTGTGTGTGGAAAGTGTGAGCGTGACACATGCGGGGTGTGATGGCCGCAGCAGATGACGGGGACGCATCACGGGTCCTTTGCAGTTGTGTGCCCATGGGTGACTGCACGTATGGGGTATGTTTAGCGTACATAACGGGGGCGGGGAGCGTATCTGCTGCAAGTGGTGGTGGTGCCGCACATCAGGTCCTGTGCAGCTGGCATGTCGCCAGTGGCCTGCGATATGGTTGGGGACAGTACATCTGGAGCACGTGACTGACGCCACACATGCTGGTGCCGGCCGCTGCCTGCGTCGCGCAGGTGTGTGAGAAGTGCGACGTGTGGAGCATGGGCGTGGTGATGTGGGAGATGGTGACGCTGGAGGTTCCGTTCCAGGAGCTGAGCGCGCAGCAAATCCTGATGGGCCTCATGAATGGCTGCCTGCACCTCAACACGCCCGCCAGCTGCGAGCCCGAGTGGCGGGGGCTGATCGAGGCGTGCATGGAGACCAACCCCGCGGCGCGCCCCACGTTCAAGCAGCTGGCTGACAGCTTGCTGCGGTTGGCGCGGTCGCTGGCACCCCTGAGCGGCAGTGGGGGCTCCGGCTTGCACCAGCTGCTGTCCCCGCAGGGCATCACAGCGCAGGGCCCCAGCCCCACGCCGATGCCGGTGCCGCTGCAGGCGCTGCCGCACGCGCCCCCTCCGCAGCCGGGTGCAGTGCTGCAGGCAGTCGCCGCTGCACAGCAGCAGGCGCAGCAGCAGCTGCTCCAGGCGCAGCACATGCCCCAGATGCCACCGCTCCCCCAGGCCATGCTGGCGGTGGCCGCCATGCAGCAGCAGCAGCAGCAGCAGCAGCAGCAGGCGGCTCAGGCGGCTGCCGCACAGGCCAGCGCGGCGGCTGCGGCAGCGCAGGCCCTGCGGCAGCAGCACCTGGTGGCTGCGTTATTCATGCAGCAGCAGCACGCGCCGCCCCTGCCCATGCAGCTGGCCCCGTCGCAGATGGCTGCGCTGCCCCTGTTCAAGTGAGCATGCGGCAGTGCAGGCAGACGAGTAGGATGGTCAGGCTCAGGAGCGGAGACATGACGCGGGACGATCACGTGTGGGGCACAACATCACAATACTTGGAGCATCATGGCTGTGGGGATGTCATGATGGCTCCCCAGATGCACCACCTCATGCATACTGCAGTGTGCCAGGGGCGCCAACGTTAATGCAGTTTGGGCCCCAGCGGCATACACACATGGCGCAGCGCAGCGCTGCACAATGACCGGCAGCGCTGCAGCCGCCTCACATGCATGCAGCACCCAGGGGCATGGGCCTTTATCACGGAGGCCGGCTCTGGTCATTCACATGCCTGTGGGCATGCACATCAGCTCATGCCAGGCGTGCTGCACCTGCATGGCATGCGCTCGTGCTACGGCTGCAGCTGCCACTGTGCGCACGGCGGACCAACAAATGCATCTGGTCCGCGCACACGCACCAGCACGATAGGAATGTGAGCCATGCCATGCACCTTCCATCCAACTGCGATGCAGCGGCAGCAGCAGCAGCAGCACCATTGCCAACGCGCAGCAGGGCGTATGGCAGCTGACTATCATCGCCCTCGGCCCTGCTGCTGCCTCTGGTGAGGAGGGGGAGGCGTGCTGGCCTGTGCAGGGGCCTGTGGTCCCATCGTTCACGGGCCTGCGCCCGCCCACCAGCCTTTGCACAGCCCGTGAACAGGGGCTTGGCTGGTGGGCAGCAGCAGGGCCACGGCTGCAGGGCAGGAGCACCCCAGGGAGGGGCCTGCAGCGGCAGCTGAGCTTGCAGGGGCTACAGAGGACCCAGCTGGGATGGGCAGTGTTGGGGCTTGCAGCATCGCTGCACTTGAGCAGCACTTGCAGCATTGCTGCACTGAGACAGCACCTACTCTGGGTGCGTCTCCCAACAGCAGCGCCACATCTCAGGGGCGCCCACCCCAAGCCAGCTAGCCATGAAGGAAGACTAGCTTAGAAAAGCGCGAACCACCAGTGCGGCCAGGAGGTCAGCGCGCGCAAGAAGAGAGCCGTTTCGGTGGCGATACAATGCGAGAGGCGCAGTGGCAGGAGGCTCAGCCTGCGGTGCGGCCTGTGCCCCTATCGCATGCAGTGCACGTCCGCTTGAGGGGTCAGCAGGGTGATGCGGCACACGTTGTTGGTGGCCGCTCCCCGGCTTGCACCAGCGGGCGCCACGAGAGAGTGAGGAGAGGGAGTGAGCTGAGAGATGTGGGGGCTGCGTGTGGGGGGCAGCAGCAGCTGGTAGCGCGTGTGTACTGTACGAAGCGATGAGCCAAAAAATACAGTTAAAAAAAGGGGCAGCAGAGCTCAGCAGATGTCATGTGGTGCTGGTGTGAGTGTTGTGTGTGCGCGCTTGACAAATGACCTGTTGCGCCATGCTTGTGCGCATGAGCGCAGCACGTGTTTCTGTACACCATGGTTTGACGGAGATGTTGGTCAGGTTGAGACGTGTGGGTTAGTTTGGGGCATTGTGGTGGTCCATGTGTTGCCCTGCCGTTCGCAAGGGTTGAGGTGCGGAAGGTGGCCGGCCGGCAAGCAGCCAGCACCACGCCCTACACGTGATGTTGTTGTGGTGCCCATGTGGCCCCGGCAACCGTCAACGGCAGTGCAGGGGCACAGCCCGTCAATCGGCGTGGCAAAGGGAATGACAGCTGACGCGGCACAACCCTGCAGTGGTTGGGCCGGCGGGCGTGTACACTGGTTGGCACGGCTCATTTTTATTCGGCAGCCTGCACTGATGCCAGCGGTGTGACACTCCTGCCCTCTCCTTGTGCGGTGTGCATGTGTGTGTGCGCGGCTGAGCGATGGGTGGGTTGATTCGGTGTGCTTTGCGCACCACGCACCATTTACTCTGTGCTGCCCCGCTCCGCACGCGTGTGTGCACCAGCGCTGGAGAGGCGCGCATCTTTGGGATGTATATACAACATTTCTTGTCTGGGGAGGCAGCAGTAGCAACGAACAGGATACTGGCAGTGGTGGTGGGTAGATTCGTGGCGGTGTAGGTGGCAAGCTGCAGGGGCAGGGAGCAGGGGCAGGCATGCTGCCGCTTGCATTCGGGAGACGTGACATGCACGCACGCACGCGCGCTGCATGTCCGTCTCATGTGCTGGGTGAAGGCTCAGATGGAGCAGACGAGGGCGTGGATGCATGGGCGGTTACCAACTGGTACACGTGCGTGCCATCGCTGTGCGCGCATGCTCGCCGGGCACGGTGCCCTGCGGCTGGTTTGATTGAATGGCATGCTGCCCTGTGCCCTGCTAGTCGCTGCCTTGCTGGTTGCGATGTGAAGAGGGTTGAAGGCCAGCTAAGTGCCTGACGCCCAGCATTGGGGTGGGCGGGCCTGGCACTCGATAGATTTTCATGCCGTGTGCCACTGCCTCTCAACTGGGGAGGTGGCATTGTGCATCTTGGCACAGCGCGGGTGGTGCTCGCTACCACGTACTTACCGTGGCAGCAACAGACTGCCAGGGTGTGCAGCAGCTGCAGAATAGCTGCCACAGCTGCTGCTGCACATGCGCTGCCGTGGCTGCAGGTGGGCGCACGGTACTGCCCCCACCTTCAGACCATGTGCGGCACATGCTGCACACCAGCATCATGAGCATGTGTGGGGCTGAGCCCCATGTGTGGTGTGGCGTGGATTCTGACCTCGGCCTGTGGGCCGCAACTCCTTGAGACTCCTGAGAGTGCATACCTATGTGGTTTGTGTTGCACCTCCAGCAGCCAGCAGAGGCCTGACCTCACGCATGGCTGCATGTGCCTGCACGGTGACATGGAGACATGCGCGCATGCATGTAGGCTGCAGCCTTCTGCCGCACGCCCCATGCCACAATCTATGGTAAGGACCCCATGCATGCATACCATCCCTTGTATGCATGCGGGTCAGCGGTGGGCTGCACAAGATGCGGCACGCGCTGTGTGGCATGGTGTCGCAGACAGCTGCCGGCATCGTTATGACATTCATATGTTCCTGGTCACATACTGCTGCAAGGTTTGACTGGCTGCCTGTGTGTGGGGCCTGCACACGGTCCCTTGAACCTCCCTACCCCACCGGCGCCCGGCTTGTGTGTCACTCAGGAGGTGTGACCAGCCAGCGCACACACACACGTTGCAACAGCGGGCGATGCATCGTTGCATTGCAACGGCGGGCAGCAAGGAGCAATGCTCAGTGGCATGTGTGTGGGGTGCAGCTTGAGGTGGCGGGCGGCCGGGGCTGGCAGGGCGTGTGAGCACCCAGAGTGCTAGATGCAGCTCAGGCAAGGCAGGATGCAGTTGGCAGGACTGCGGTGTGTTGGGTGCATGGGGCCTGAGGCAGGGGTGTGGTGAGAGCACGGGGCCTGGTGCCCGTGATACACCTGTTCTTACCCTGCCTTTGTTCGGCTCATGGGCAAGCCGCATCTCATTTTGGTGGTTTTATCAGTTGGTTTGGTGTCGCTGCCGGGGTGTGCTGGGCAGGCGTGCTGCTGGCACACCCTGAGTGTGCGTGCTACCATCATGTTTATCGGTGTTTATGCTCGGTTTTGGTTTGGATGCCTCGCAGATGTTTTGTAGCTGTGTTGGCAGCTGTGTGGAGATGTGAACAGCTGCCCATCTGTTGCACCGTTTGTTCTTCTACCGGGCTGTAAAGTAAGAAACCTGTGGCTGAGGTTGGATGCACCAGCTGTGCTTGCTCCATAATGCAAAAGCTCATCCCCAGCTGGGTCTTCTGCATGATCAGTGCCTGCATGTGCCTCTGTCAGAGTTGAGGCTGCTCATGCAGATCAGAAGTGTGTCCCACTCAGTGAGACCTGGTCAGTGCTCTTCCCTGCCCTACCGCTTGTGCGCGGATTACGAAATACATCTAGAATGCGGGCATGCAGCAGTGGGCTAGCGTCCACCTCGCCGCGATGTGCAGCTGAGGCGTACACAAACAACCTTGGGCATACAATTCAGTTACGGGCGCGACAATTACACAGCCATCGCCGACTCAGAATTGTTGCGCGCTCAGAGCCCAATGAGCGGAGGGAACCTTACTCCTATAATTCAGAGGATCCCAGTCAACGTCAAAAGGCAACAATTGAGCATGTATTCGGCGAGCTGCAGGTGGGTCCCGAGCAGTGCGCGTATTCCAACGGCCAAGCCAAATGCTTGTGTGGGAATTGGGGTGCATCAACTAACATTGAGGGTGCAGGTGACCTTAATCTTGCAAGCCTGAGCAGGGACAGGTGGCATGCATGCATGCAGCATGCATGAGAGCCCGCCACTGAGTGTGCCATGTGCTGCTTAGTGTTCAGCCATGTGGCATGTGAGGCACCTGGGGTCACCATGCATGAGCCAGCCCAGGTGATCCTTGCCTGTGCCTGAACAATCGTTAAGCAGCACTGACAGCAGTGCTTGTGCACCCATCTAACTGCATGTGTATGTACTGCCTGCCTCCCTGGTCCGTCCAATCGCAACAGGGCGTCACACCTCCCACAGAGCTGGGGTCCAGCCCATGGGAGTTGGGCTACCAAGTGTCTGAGCGGTACGCGCACATGCAGCACGCGTCTGGCTGAGGCTAGTGCCTGCATGAGCCTGAAGGGTTCAGGGTCAACATTCAGGGTGTCAAGCTGTGGTAGCTTCCAAGCCTCTCAGTTGATTCTTTTTGGCAGGATCCGCCAAGCAGCCGAACGCTGTGATGTATGCTGCCATCATGTGCTGTGTGCTGTGTGCTTGCACACATGTTCACGCACACAACGCACACACTGCTGATGCTGGTCTGTCAGACGCTTACAAGCTACTGCCGCTGATCTGGCATGGCCCCCTTCCATGTGCCCTTGCCCGCAGGAACCTCGTCTGGAATGACGCGCTGAAAGTGGCACTCATCAAGGTGTGTCACACCAGCAGCTTTGTACGGCCCTGCTGGGCCGCACGTTTCCTCTTCAGTCTTGAGTAGTATGGACCATGCTTCAACCCACACAGATAGAGGCTGTTCCACTTTGATACAGCGCCTCACAGGGTCTGCATCTGCTCTGCTGCCCTGGCTTTCCAGGTGCAACCTGTCCCCATACCGTTCCCTTGACATGCTAACTGTTCCTGACCTTGTTGATTGTTGCTTGCCATACATTTTCGTTGTGGCCCCCTGCAAACCCCTGAGCCGCCACCACCCCTTGCTTGCATGCATGCGTTCACCTGCTGACGTTGCCCCTGCGGATGTGCACACACGTGAAGCTCTGCCACCTGTTTCCCGCAGCGCATTGCTAGCGACCAGTTGGGCATCAGTGACGAGGAAATGGAGTGGCGGCTTGGCCAGGTGGGAGTTTAGAGGTCAGGTGGTTGGATTGAAAGCCATTGAGGATCATGGTGTAGGGTATGGGAGGGGATGCTGTAATGTTGTGTGCGTGCTGGTGGTGGTGTTGACATAGCCCCACAATGCCCCCTACTTGACTCTGCACATGTGTGTGCGTGTGTGCGCGCGCGCTTTGTATTTCACAATGGCCACTTCTCAAAATTGCTCGGGTATGCACAATGGGGAGGCAGATGTGCAGATGCAGATGTGTGCTGATGTGTGATGTGGGTTCACCCACATTCGCGCAGGTTGCAGTGCTGCTGCCTGGGCTGGTGCCACGCCTGCTGCGTGCACCTCCCACCATGGTGGCGCGTGTGGCTGCCCACACGGATAGTGTTGCACGGCGGCTGCTGACCCTGAAGGCCACGTTCCCTGCGGTGCGGCCGCCCTCCCTTTTGTCTCCGGACGTGCCATTTTGTTCGACCATGCTCGTTTGTGCTCGGCTACGGCCCCTTGTGTGGACTGTGGGCGATGTGCGCATGCCGCATCTGCTCCTTCTTCATTGTGCTGCTGCTGCTTGCAGCGCACGCGGGCTTGCATGGTTGAACCTCACACATGCACGCCCTTGACACCTGACATCACACAGCCTCTCATCGTGCACAAGTGCTTGTTTCATGTCCTTGTTGCCCTGTTAGGGTTAGGGTTTAGGGGCAAACCTAAACCCTAAACCTTGAACCCGTAATATATATGCATGTTCGTGATGCATGTTTGATATGATCATATCTTACCACATACAGGCTGACGTGGCCACGTTGGTGGGCAACCGGCTGGGGCTGCTGCTGGGGGATGAGGACATGAGTGATGAGGGCATTGTGGCGGCTGGGGCGCGGCTGCGGGAGGTGCGGTGGGGGTTTTATAATCAGGGCTGGTGTGGTTCTTGATCGCGTTGATCCGGGCTTAGGGTTGAGAGTTGGGCTCAAACCTGAAGGATTACAATCAAGGTTGATATGTGGTAGCAGGGGCTGCAGGTGCGGTGGGGTTGGAGGGTTGATTGAGGGTGGTGAGGGCTCAATCCCCCAACCCTTTGCTGCCCCCGGCCTGCGCCCTCGCCCCACCCTTGACACGAATAGACTGTTGCTGTACTGCCTGTCCTGCACTGCACTGCGCCGCACCAATCTGCACCTGCTATGTACTTCAATGACACTGCAATGTGCTGTTCTGCAGCTGCTGCCGGGTGTCAATGTGGACGCATTTGTGGCCGACTTCCCCCTCGTGCTGGATGTGGAGTGCTTTGAGCGCGCACTAGCGGTGGGTTTCGGATGCACCTGTGGAACAATCCGGCACAAGCCTCAACCCTGAACTCTGAACCTAAAACACCTACATCGGCTATGAACTAAATAAGCCCCAAATGGTGGTGGATCAGGGACGGGTTGTGGAGGATGGTGAGGGATCATGATACTCATGAGGGGCTGTGGAGGTGTGGAGCCGCCATAATGCCGGACTGCCGCTCATTCATACCGCGTTTTGCTGCACTGCGTGCCTTCTTGTTGCACTGCGTGCCTTGGCCGCTTTTTTTGCTGATACATTCTTGCACGTGGTGGCGCCTCCTGGCCGCAGGATGCCGCGCGCATCATGCCCGGCACTGACCCCATCGACCTGCTGCGCCGCAACCCCTCTGTGGTGCTCAGCCTGGTCACTGGCCGCGGCCAGATCCCGTATGACGAGTTCTCCAACCCCTGGTCCTGACAATAAGGTGGAGCGAGGGTGAGGGAGCGAGGGTGATGAGTATGGAGGGTGAGGAGGAGTGGGGATGGGAGGGGTAGGTGTAGAGTGAGAGCACAAGCAAGGTTATGGGCGGGGTGTTACCCTTGAGAGAGCGTGGCAGGCTGTGGCTCACCAGCAACTGCTCCATCGCATGCCTGCGAAGGCACAGCGAGGAAGGCTGGCAGGGGTATGGAGGGAACCGAGCCAGTGTGTGATCAGTGTGATGGGTGATGGGTGACATGCACGCGTTGCGGGGAGCGAGGGGAGGAGTTGCGGGTCATGTCGCTTTGAACAATGCGCCGTGGACAGGTAGGGCAGCACTGGCTTCCGTGCGCGCTGGATTTGCCCACAAGCCACCAGTCAAGATTAAACGGGGCACCCCATTGTTAACACTGTAGGGCCCAGCGCGTGTCATGCACGCAACGGATGGATGTGCGAACTGAGTTGGTGAACCCTCAACCCTATCAAGTACACTCTGAACCCTGTGATGCACTCCCAGTGCAAGTCTGGTTTGCCAGCGACTGTTTGATGGATGTGCTGTGTGGGCACCAAATCAGGAGTGCAAGGCAACCTGCGGGTGGGGAGTGCTGGATAGTGCTGCAAGCTGGCGACGCAGCAGGGTGATGCAGTGTTGGTCTTAAAGTAAGCTAGATAGATCAGCATTGAAGCAAAGCAGAGATGATGGCCGCACTCACCTTGACACTTGATACTTGCCTTGACTCTTGGCGCTCCACTGGCAATCAGGCAGCCAGGGAGCCAGGCAATCAGGTAATCAGGCAGCCAAGGAGTGGAGAGGGAACAGGAGAGATGGGAGACATAGGTTCATCAGGGGTATTGAAGGGAAATGCTTGATGATATAAAGTATTCAGCAGAGTATTCAGCGAGGGAGGGCGGGTGTGATAATGCCAGGCTAAGGCGGTGCTTCATTCGTGCTCAGCACGGCTTGTAATAAGTAAAGACTCTTATTGATCTATCATTCTGACTTACAGTACACTTGCAGCCTCAGTGCACAGAGGTCGTCCGCAACTGGCGGACCTAAACCCACCCCCAGAAAAATCTCTTGCAGCTGGCTTTGTAACAGTTCTTTCCTGCGCCTTTGCGCGTGAGCCTTTCGCGGGGTGCTCTGCTGGGCTCAGCCTTTCAGTGTTGTGGGCGCGCTGCCTGCTACCTTAGGGGTAGATCTGGTGTCCTGTGTTGTGTCCTGTGTGTTTGGTGTGGGGCAAGGGTCGGGGCAGGGCTTGCATCTGCTCTTGCTTCGGCAGTAAGGGGGGGCTAGCTGGGGGCAAACCCACCCCCAGAAAAATCTCTTGCGGCTTGCTTTGTAACAGTTCTTTCCTGCGCCGCCTTTGCGCGTGAGCCTTTCGCGGGGTGCTCTGCTGGGCTCAGCCTTTCAGTGTTGTGGGCGCGCTGCCTGCTGCTACCTTAGGGGTAAATCTGGTGTCCTGTGTTGTGTCCTGTGTGTTCTGTGTGGGGCAAGGGTCGGGGCAGGGCTTGCATCTGCTCTTGCTTCGGCAGTAGGGGGGGCTAGCTGCCTGGCGGGCGGGGTTCGTGCCTGGCCCGCCTGCTTGGTGTATGTGCAACCCTGCTCTGGCACTGCGTTGGGTGTGTCGTCCTCTTGTTCGCCCCTGTCGTTTTGTTTTGCTGGGCGCGGGCGTGTCCGTGTGCTTGTCTGCCTGCTGCTGCTGCTGCTGCAGTGTGTGTGGGTCCAGCTGTTGGGAGCTGGGTGCTCGGCTCGGCTCTGCTGCGTTGCTGCTGTTGCTGTTGTTGCTTTGTTGTTGTTGTTGCTCTCTGTCTCCCTGGTTGGCCCTGAGGAGAGCTCCATGATGCATATATACTTGTAATGATGGCTTGCGCGTGATAGGTGTGGTTTGATTGGTGCGCAACTGCCACGCACAGCGTGCGCAAGTCATGGCACGCCCAACATTCATTGTTCCCGGCCCAACAAATGTTCAGTGTGCACGCTTGTTGCACCAATGATTGCATCATGATTTGGATCATGATTTGGACCTCATGCAGTCATACGTGCTTTTATTGCTTTGGCTGCATGCCCTGGGCGTTAACAAACATGTGCATGTACCACAGATCAGTGTAAAACCAAGCTCCTGCGCAAGTGATGTGCCCTTTTTTCCCGCCATTTGAGGCATCCAGCAACCCCTGCTCAGCTGTTTCAAAAGAGTAGATGGTGATTGTGGATGGTGATCAAGTATGCAGACTGCATACGCTGGTTGAATGAGCATTCAGGTAATTCCATGATCGGCAACTGTCACAACTTGTTGTTACATTGAGTACAGGCGCCAGTCAAGGCCCTTTGGGCATCTGCGCGGCGGGAGAACCCAATGGATTTCAAGTCCACCGCCTTAACCACTCGGCCATAGTTGCAACTGCATCTTCACTAGTTCTGGTTCAGTCTCCACCGTCTCCGCTGTCTATTTCATCTTGTGTTCACTAATCTCTGTGACTAGAACCATACCAATCTGATGGAAGTTACAGGTCAAAGTGCCATGTCAAAGCTGAACCTGAATGAGCTCATCCATCTCACATGCTGCTCACATCTTGTCGCACACAGCAACTGAGATCGGAAACTACCAAAACAGAACAGCAACGTTTAAAGGGCAAGCTAGTCAAGGTGCCCAAAATTAGCGTATCATTAGTCAAGTGCCCGAAAGTAAAATTCGTTGTATACGTTGATGCCGCATTGATGCACAACCTTGACAACAGCCTTCCAGCCTGCACTGTTCAGGCAGGGGTATCTGGCCTTGGGCAGACTCCCCGCATTGGGCAGACTCCGATCAATCCACGCTTAAGACGCTTCAGCATACATGACGTGTATGGCTACATGTTGCACCACGGTAGATAGACTTGCATTGCAGCCGATCAAACAAGCCAGCATCAGAAGGACATCTCGATCAGAGATCATACATCCATCCCAAGTGACGAAGTGAGCCATCTGCCACCAACACAACATGGAATGCTGTGTGCGGCTGATCACCCACGACTTGCGCAGCCGCGGATGCGCAATGCAGCAAGCTTGGCGTGCCCTCCATGCCCTCTGCGCCAACCTTCATATGTTCAGGCTGTTGCTGTGGCCACCATTGCTGCACCCTCGCTGTGCTGCCAGCTAGCACGGACGGACGAGCGCCCATCAAGGCAGCTGCAGCCGAAAGTCACTTGCAGCTTTACAGAGCACAGCGTGCCTGATCGTTTTCCCAGCAGGTTATCTGATCCCCCTTGATCCAATCCAAAAGTCACTGGACTCAGCAACCATCAGGTGTAAACAGAAACGAGGCAGCCGTGATAATGCATTATGTTTAGTTGGATACAAGCAGAATCAGGACCTGTACTGCCTCCAGTCAATGAGCTGAGCCGAGACGACAAGTGCGTGTACGAGCGAATACAACCCACACATTTGCACTCTTTCTGTCCACACAGCTCAATGCATCCCATGCCGTTGCCTTCTGGGCATTGATATCACCATCGACAAGTCCACCATACCAGAGCTGGGAGACAAGTCGTACACTGCCTCATTCCACTACCGTGACATGATCATTTGGTTGAAAGCTTCGTACGCAAATCCAGCATACCGTGGACACTTCATTCACCGTGCTGAGAAGAAGAGCATGACCATAACAAACGCAGATGGGGCAGAAACACGTGTGAGGTGTGTGCCCCCGCATCACATGCCGTGTATGGCCATGCACATCACATGCATGCAGGGCCCTGACTGATCCTACTGCCGAGCGGCATGCATCTTGGCAGTGCACAGCTGATTGCATGCACCATGCCGACAATTGTCTCTGGCGTGAGCCCATGAGCTGCATGTGTGTTCACATGTGCTCACAACAGGGTGCGCTCAGGGCCAGAAGACTCGGACCTCTGGCTCTGGCATCAGTCACGCGTTGATGCTGCCAACACGGGTGAGCAGGTTGCAGCATTGCAGCTGTACAGCAACAAGTGCCAAGCCACTCTGAAGGGCCGCCAGGTGTGGCCAATCCGTGCATCTCTGCTGAACGTTGAGTACAGCAAGCGCACTGGCCTCAGCAGTCTGGATGAGGTGGGCTTCTATCCAGTTATGCATAGACCAAAGCACATTGCCAACAAGGACACCTGGCGCACGGTCAAGCTGGCTGTGTTGGCCAAGTGCTTGAACATCTTGCTGGAGCCCATGAAGAAGGCCAGCTACCCCGGGCACGGCATCCGAGTGGTGGACCCCTGCGGGCGCAATCAGCAGGCAGTGGTGCGCCTGTTGAACTACATGTGCGACAACATGGAGCCACCTGACCTCACAGGGATTAAGGGTGGCAACACCGAGCACCCATGCGTGCTCTGCAAGGTCAGTGCATAGTACAAGGCCGTGCGCATTGGTTTGGACATGCTAGTGGCAGCCATGCGGTTTGCGGCCTAATATGGCCAGGGCTCTCTCACTGAGCTGTGACAACGCGACAAACTCACACAACCACACCTGCAGGTGCCCAGGCGCCACTTGAACAAGCCAGGGCACGAGTGGCCATTGCGCTCTGAGTCAGACATTGTCAGCGAGCCGGATGCCTGCGAGCTGGATGCGCCCATCAAGGCCCGCCCCGAGCCCGCTTTGCTTCTTCATTCTGGCTCACAGCTGACACTTGTGCCTTCAGAATGTGCACAATGAGCTTGACAATTGGCACGACACGAGCCATGCACTCCTCGTGCGTCTGTGCCGACCCCAAGCTAAGGCACTTGATCTGTGACTGCAGCAACACCTTCTTGTGGCTCTCGTCCTCGTAGTACTTGTAGAACTGAAACATGTACCCGTTGGTCAAAATGCCGTACGATGGAACCTGCGTACGACACAACACCCGTTGTAGCAGAAGCCGCCTCAACGAGGCAGCAGAGAGCAAGGAATCGTGCGTGTTATGTGTAGCACACACACGAGTGGGTAGGCAACAGCCAGCACATGCTAAGCCACACCCCAGGCCACCCCCTGCCAAGCCATTCAACTTGTGCACACCTCTATGTCTTACAGCACATCATCGTGAGAAACACAGGTTTTGTGCACCATGTGGCACACAGGACACAACACCATGCGCGCTCGCGCGCGCACCTCTGGCATGCTTGACGCAGCCTCATGCTTGCGCTTCCCAAGCACATTCATGGCAAAGTCCTCACGAGCTGCCGCCATCTCCGCGGCGAGCTGCCCATAGAAGGCCTGAAATGGAGCCCCGCGCTTTGCCTGCAACGTAGGTGCACTAGCCATCCGTAAATGTGCGTGCGTCACCTCACATCACAACACAACCATCCCGCATCAGCTGTGCACACCTAGGCACCACAGTGGTGTGCTTCTGTGCTATTACTTCTCCGTGGCTAGCCAAATGTTGAGGTGACGCATTGTGGATGTGGCAGAAGGATTGTATTAAATGGGATTTGGCCCCGCACTGCCCCCTTTCACACCCTGATCGCACTGTGCACACCCGGATTCGAACCCATGCCAGGGAGTGCGACAGACCACACTCAAAGCTTGTGTTGTATCATCCAATGCACTGCTTCAGCTACCAGGTGGCCTACCTCCACGATGACAATGCTGAACCGCTTGAAGAGAAACACCCAGTCGATGTGCCCATTCGCACGTACACCATCCATGCTGAAATCAGCACACACCTGTGCGCATGCAACGATGCAAGCATGTGAGCGCATGGAGCTCAATGTCACACCCGCCAATTGCTTGATTGCCTGAATGTCGCAGGTGGGGGCATCACACAAGTAGCAATGCCAAATCATTATCAAGGAGCGAGCATGCGCCTTGCACCGCCAAGCCCGAGGCGCTTCCCACCTTGACATCACCGACAATTGTAGCAGCTGCCATGAGCACAGGGCTGATCAGCTCGCGCTTGGGTGAATCCTTTAGGGGCCTTAGGAAATGGGGCTCTGAGGTGTATGCGCGGCATGCCATGTCGTTGGACAGGTGCTGCAACACGTCCTTCACGGTCCGCCATGTTGTGCGTTGTTGTATCTCAGGTGGTAGCTCGGCGTCCAGCGAAATCTCATCCGGCGTGAAGACGCTGCTCTCGGCCACGGGGGTGATGCCTGTGACACCTAGCAGCTCCAGCCCCATCTGCAGGGTGTACGCAGTATATGGCTTCCTGTTGAGCACGACCTGCGCAACACACCACACGATCAGCAGCAGCGTTTGACCACAGCGGCTGACCATAGTCAAGGGTCAGGGCTATCCTGCAAGGCATTCGCCTGCAACGCGAGTGGGCACATGGCTTGCACAATCATACCATAAACTTCAAGCTGCAGTTCAAGCTGGCACAAAGTTGCATCCTTGCAACACACACGGTGCATCGCCAGAGAACTCGGAGCTGTGCAGTTTTGCCAAGGCAGGCAAAGACGTGCGTACTGCCTTGACTCACAAGAACAGTGAAAGGCTTGCTTCTGCGGCCCCGCAGGTCCAGCAACTGCCACGTGGCCTCGTCCTCGACCACCGTGGCCCCAGCGCGCAGGTAAAAGTCGGCCTGCCTGAGCTCAGCGTAAGCGCGCTCGACAGTCTCCTGTAGCTCCGCTAAAGTGGGACGACGAGGAAACACAAAGACCTGCTCATCCAACGCCTGGTCTTTTGCCTTGGGGTAGAGCACCCGGATCTCGACTGCATGGATGACGCAAGAGGCACAGCGTAGTGTACATGCTGTCAACCGGCAAGACGATGGGAGTTCACATGCATAGCTGAATGCCAATGTATATACCACATGTGCTGCCATTGGTTGGTGTGTGGCTCTGCTTCATGATGGTAGCCCCCACCAACCACGGCACATACACGTCCTGCAGCTGCACCACACACTTACCACGTGCATGTGCGAGGGTGTCAGCTGCGAAGCACATGAGGTCAACGAAGCAAGGCATCAGAGCTCTGGTGTGGGGTGGGCACATAATGCATCTGCCATCTTGATCGGTGTGGGGCAACACCAAACAAGCCTAAGCCTCGGCACCATCTGGTCGCAGGACAACACCACCGTGTGTGCAACAGTGACACGTAGGGTCTTGAACACGTGCCCTGCTGGCTCCACTAGGGTTTCAAGCGGTTTGGCACTCGCAAGACGGCTGATGGTCAAGCGCTGTGCATGCCCACTTCAGTCCAAAATTCAGGCTGCACATGATGCACATGAACGTGAGGGCATCCACCGCCACATAAAGATATGCCACGTGCAGCACTGCCCCCTATTGCTCACACCTTCAGCCAGGCGCAGCTTAATTAACGTGATGGCCAGGTGCGCATCTACTGGCACAGCTGCCTCCCGTAGGCCAGGCTCAAGCTTCTCGATGAGCAGATGGGCGCGGCCTACCTCTTCAACAGTAATACTGTCTGGCGCCAGCGCAGGCAGGTTGAGTAGCCGATCAGCCCAGGGTGGCCTGTCCATTTGCGCCTCGGGTCAGGTGTGGCACCGCAGGCCTGCGTGTGTATGTGAGGGTGTGAGGGTAACCAGCCAGGCCGACCGCTTGGCGCTGCGGTCCTCCTGACAATGCTGTCATGGGTGGAGTGGCTCTACACCGCATTTGGCATATCGGCCCCCCTCAGCTCGACGCATGGTCAGCATCCTTGGCTTACGAAACTGTGTGTGCGGGGCATGGGGCGCGTGGGCAATTCACAATGTAGATCAGCATGGAGGGACGCATGGGTGCGGCAGAAGGGACATGAAATGGGTTCTGGCACACATGAGCTGATCATGAGGTCTGGTCGCATGCGCTATGTCGTCTGGAGAAGAAGGCACACCCAACATGGCCTTGGAAACGCCATGCGCCATGCATCCCCATGCAGCTGCTCATGGGGCTGTTGCTACTGCGTCTGCTGCTCACGTAGAATGTACACTGCATACGCGTGTTTTAAAGAAAGGGGCACGAACTGTCGCAATTGCTCTGGTGATCTGTGACATTTTGCTGGCACTTGAGAATGCACCAGCAATGCTAGGAAACGTACCTCAAAAAGAAGACAGTGAATGGGGCTGCGCCGACCTGCAAAACACAGCATAGGTGGGCGAGGGGTCAGCGTGTGCCTCAGCCGGGCCTGAGCCCCACTATCCACGCCTGCCGTGACCCCAACGCAACTTGGCACCTGCCTCAAGGCACAATCGTATAAAACACACGACGGCCCCACCCTGTCCCTTTCAGGAGCTCCGCACAAGTTAAATTCCAAGTATTTTCAAAACACTTGCAAAGGCACAACGAGGGTTGGTTTGCAATCAAGTGAACTTGCAGTGCTGCTACAACTTGAACTTGACTTGAACTTGAAAGCGCCACGCAAGGCTGCTTTTTGATTGGTGTACAGCGTAAACCAACGCTTCTAGAGTAACCCTAAAACAACCAATAATGTGTCCAAGAAAGTGGGTGGTGTGCGACACTTTGAAGCAAAACAAACAATGATCTACAGCTCCGTCACCACCACCGTGAACAAACACAGCAGCTTCCCCCTCCTGCAGGCTGCAGCATGCAGCCATTCTAACTTGGATGCTGAACTAGTAATGGCGCAGCTCCCACCGTGATCTGCCCCGCACTTTCTGGTGTGCACGACATGACGCCACATTCCGTGCCAGATCGACTGAAGCTCCATATGCTGCTAGGCTGTGACTGCTGCTGTTGCTGGTGGAAAAATGCACAAATGCACGGCATGTTCATTTCCGCGTACATCTGCCAGCAGGTGCTGCTGCCAGCTCGTGCCATGGACCCCATGGACCCTTTGGCTCCAGCAAACCACTTCATGTCCCAGGAATACATGGGACTTGCATTCAGCGCGCACAGCTGCCGTGGTGAGTCGGCATGCAGGGTATGCTGGACCTGCAATGCTCAAGTCTGGTCTGCTCTTTGTCTGCTGTGCTGTGCTTGCAACCGTGATGTCTGCTTGTGCCGTCGTGGCCCTGCAGGAGGCCAGGGCCGCCGACGGTGGCATCCCGCGCTCAACGAAAGAGCAGTGGGCAGCTGCCATGGCTAAGGCGGACAAGATGAGGGTGCGATTGGGCGTGCGGGGCACAACGGCTGTGCGGCTGTGCAGGAATGGTGAGGGTTTCTGACATGGGGCTCTGGGTCCCCGTGCTCTGCCTTATGAAGGGCTGTGCAGCCCTATGTGCTGCAAACGGCAGGGCTGGGTCTCTCGCATGTTGCGCCCCCATGCTGCCTGGACTGCAGGCCGCAGCTGCTGCTGCCCGCAAAGGCCGCACCCCCTGAGGCGCCTGCAGCGTGCCCTGTGGCCCCGGGTGTCTGCAAATGCAGGATCTTCTTCTGCCCAGTGCAAGTTAAGCTCACCACTGGGCCCATGAACAAAACTGCACTCTCACAGATCACACAGCATCACGCTCACTGCAGCAGCAGCAGCATGCAGCATCAAACCGCACACTAACTGCACCACCATACGACGTGTTGGCTGTTGCAAGAGCTGTGAGCCAGGGCTGGTGTGAGGACACATGCCAGCCCTATGCGTTGCCTCAGGCAGGGCGATGTAGAATCAGATGCACCGTCTCAGCAGCGCCCTGCATGCGCGGGGCCTGCTGGGCATGACACTCAACGCGCCTGGCACCCCCCACTGGCCTGCATGGGTCTTACACAGTGGCGCGCCCCCATCTGCTGTCTTGCTGCAGGTTGCGTCCGCAAACGACACCGCCGCTGGCCCGGCCGACTTGACACCCAGCACGTCCTTCAGCAGCGGCCCCTGCGCCCTCCGCTGCCGCCCCCCGCACAAGGTAAGACCGGAAACCCATGGAGGCCAACGGGCAGCCAGATGACACCTGCATGACACACGCTGTGCTCACTGCATTCGCAGTATTAAGCTCACTGTGACACAGTGCAAGCTCATTGCAGCACATGCCAATCGACACACAGCATCCACGCACAGCAGGCTCATGCAACGTGCTGCAATAATGACACACGCAGGCTGAGCGGAACGCGCCTGCAGCCTGCCCCAAAGAGGATACGCCCAGCGAACCATCAGCCTCCCGGGGTGGGTCTGTGCTTTGCTTTTTCTCATGGAGGCAGCTGTTGCACAGCTGCAAGCGTGGAGGTACTGGTGTGGCGCGCGTCAGGCCCACACCTGATCCCCAATGCAAAGCCATGTGTGAATTTATCGACTGCTGTGTGAATGTATCGACAGCCCAAGGGCTGCACATCTCAGCACAGCGCTGCGCGGCATGCATGATCACGCCGCATCACATCGCCTTTCACGTGCACGCGCTGCAAACACTAGCATTCCTGCCTGGCATAAATGCACACGCAGGCCAGCAGCTCCAGCCAGCTCCAGAGGTGGACCGCTCGCGCGCGACATGGCCACGCTGTCACCGGTGGGTGGTCCTGCTGCGTCACTCTGTTCACTCTGTGTTGTTGGCTCGCCGAAGGAGTGCGCAGCTCCGGCATGGGGCTAGTATACAAAGCTTCCACGCATGTTTGACCTGCAGCGCACCTGTCTGGAAGTTGCCGGAGTGTGTCAGTGTGACTGTGTGTGACCACCCCCTAAGGTGCCGCACCCTCCCCTCTCGCAGGCCATAACCAAAATGGCTGAGGCGGAAGCGGAGGCGGAGGCGACTTGCGCAGGTGTCACCGCAGCGCCGCAGCGCATATCAGTTGTACTTGCCGCTGTATAGGGCTTAGGGCCGCCCTGTGTGCGACGCTCGTGGTTTGCTGGACATTTGCTCACCAGCAGCACCTGGTGGCACCTGCCTTTGACTGCCCGGTGGCCCGCATCGTCCGGCAAGAGTTAGACAGGTGCCTGGGCGCGCTGCCGGGCATGCCGCTCGTCACCCGTGCCAACTTGTGGCTCCTCACGCCGCCAGCGGTGCTCGACGCCGGTCGGCAGGTGCTGCGCGAGGCGTGGTGGGTGGTGGCCTTGGCGGCCCTGGGTGCCATGAATC
>QAXD01000052.1:80335-145988 GCA_004335575.1 Haematococcus sp. NG2
ATTACCTGGTCAGAACACCGTCCTGACCAGGGCCAACCAGGGAAACAGAGAGCAGCAGCAGCTGTGCAGCAAAGCAACAGCAACGCAGCAGAGCGGAGCCGAGCACCCAGCACCCGACAGCTGGACCCACACACAAAGCGGCGGCAGCAGCATCAGCAGCCGCAGGTAGACAAGAGCACACACACGCACACGCCCGCGCTCAGCAACAAAACAAAACGACAGGGACGAAACAAGAGGACGGCCCGTGCACAGCAACAAACAAACGACAAGGGCGAACCCGCCAGGAAGCTGGCCCCCCTAACCTCCGAGACAAGAGCAAACGCCCAGCCCTGCCTCGACCCCTACCCCACATATTTGTCATACATATGGGATTCCTGAACAGAGCGCCGTCCTGTCCAGGGCCAACCAGGGAACCAGAGGGCAGCAGCAGCAGCAGCAGCAGCAGCAAGAACAGCAGCAACGCAACATTAAAAAGAAAGAATTGTTACATAGGACAGGTTTTTTCTTGTGATGGGTCGACCCCATCGCACGGAGGTGAGACCCGGATCACAGGCAGGGAGAAAGCACGAGACAGGGGAAGGCGGGGCCGCTCCCAACAGCTGTCCAGTTGTTGCTTGGCGGTGCGGGAGGTACCCAGTCCTCCCTTTCCCTCCAGTGTGACGACCTTCATTCCCAACAGCCCAGCAGACAGGCACCACCACCCCAGATCCCGGACACCGGCCAGGGCCAAGCCGGTGAGACCCGACAACAGGGACCACCCTGGAGCGAGGCCCCACACAGCCACCCAACATACGGTGCAACAAACGCCGGAGGAGGCCAGGGGAGATGCACAGCCTGAACCGGAACTGCCAGCGCCCTTGGAAGCAGGCATCACCCCACTCCCTCTACCCGCACCCAGCTGCACACAGGCCCCCAACCCCATGTTCTGTCGTGTTCAAGGGTGTGCTGCAGGTGGCGGTCCTGGATGGCCTCACGGCTATCTCGCGCACACAGGCGCACACGGTGTACATCCATGCACCAGGCAGCTGTGGCTGCAGTAACGGCCTCGACAACACACATTGCCAGAGCAGTGTTGCGTGGGGTGAAGCGCCCTTCAGGACGACTGGAAGTTGCAAAGTTTGTTCATCAAGGTTTAAAGAGGGTTGCCCTGGTACAGTGGCTGATCTAGGAGTGCCTCCAAATAGGAACTAGACTGTTATCTGCTGTTGATTTGCCACCTAGAAGCCCTTGACTGGCTTACGGTGTAGCAACAACAACAACCCGCCCTTCCACAAGGCATGAATGCACAGGGCAGCAGAGGTGGCGGTAGGAGCTGCAGAACCTCATGCAGCACCTGATCAAGAGGCCAGGAGAGCAGACACAGCTGCTGCGACGCATGCATTTAAAAGACCCCGTTTAGCCCAAATCCCGAGCTTACACGTAAGCTGCTGGATCTGCTTAAGTGTCCAAGCCAAGAGAGAGGGGGGGAGCTGTTTGCCCTTGCCTTTGCAGCAAGTTGGCATCAGGCATGGTGCACAGGCCAGGCCTGGTTTCATGATGGCGATGCACACCCATGTACTCATGGAAATGTATCCTTTGGTTAGTCTGGCACACTGCGTAGCGTGTTAGGCTAGTCGCCCATGGATGCCCACCCCATCTTCAATCCACTGAACTTTAACCATGTCCTCCGTCCCTGAGCATTTGAGTGATACCGTATCGCTGATACCGTATGCTGTGCCCTGCAACATTGGCTCACGAAGTTCTGCGCCAGTCGTGCCAGGAAGATGGGTTGACATTATGCACACAACCACACACCCTTACTGCACAGATGCAGGCTGTGGTTACATGCTTCAAGAGGCAGTTGCAGCAGCTTGAACTGGGTCACAAAAGATGCGCTCGCATCCTACAGTGGCATACCCATGAGCAAGACGCTTCAGTTCCCTGCTTGCCATTATTGACTGAAGCCAGGCTCCAGCTACTTTTTAGCCGCTTTCCTCTTAACCACCTTCTTGGGGAAGTTGGCTCGCACCAGTTCCCCCACCTGCACAGGAAGGGCACATGTCAAGACCACACTACGTGCACTGAGCAGAAATCCCATCTGATTTCAATGCTTGAAAGTAGTCCATCGATCCGCATGCCATCACCCCAGCTCCATTTCCACACCAGCGTGCGCTTCAATAGGGCGCACCTGCCCGCCCACAGCACGTGTCATGCCTCGCGCTGTGATGCGGAACTTCTTCAAGTGCTTGGCACCTGACAGGAATGGGATGAGTGCGGCTGCACCTGGGTCCCCAAAGAAATTGGCTTCCAAGTCGACCTGGACAGGTTGGCATGGTCAGCACAGTTGGTCCATAGGATCAGATCATGATGACATGAGTCATAGCTTGCGACCAAAGCTCACACGGTTGTGCCCACCACGCATCAGATGCTGACCATGCGGCACAGAGTGGGTCGACCATGGAGAGAGCTGGTTGGCATGTATTCCTCAGCACACGACATGCGTGCCTTGCATACCTGATCAATGGATGTGTTGGCTGCCAGGGCATCAGCAAACGCTCCCAGAGCCGGCACATCCCCTTCAGTCAACCCCACAGCTGCGAGGTGCAGCACCTTCAGCGAGGTGCACGCAGCAACACCAGGACACAGCGCGGACAGGCCGGCACCTCCCAACGGGTTACGCGACAGATTCAGGACCACCAGCCTGCGCATGGCCGCATCACACACCAGTGGCACCACAAGTCAGGGTCCATGGGCTTGTGCACAGATATGATGATAGGCCGCCATGGAGCAGCTGGTGCTAAACCATTTCAAGTGCAGGACAATGCCGCACAGGCTGACTTACTTTGGCGTCAAAGTTGGTGTGTCAGGGGTGCTATCAGGGGGTGGGATCAGTGCATCCCCCAGCGCACCAGCACCCACGGCACCGATTCCACAGTCTGACAAGCTGAGCTGCTTCAGGCTGGCACATCGCGCAAGCCCCGATGCCAGGGTTAAAGCTCCGAGATCCCCAAGCTGATTGTGGTCCAGCACCAAAACCTGGGTCCATCCAACCAGCAGGCCGGGCAGGCAGGCACGATTGTGCAGCAAGCAGTCAACAGCGCGAGCATGACAGAGCACAGATGACAATGCGTGTTGCTCGCACAGCAGCGAGCAAGCTGGCATGTCCAGTGCATAGCCGAAGCTTCACAGTGCCCACAGCTGCACAGTGCCCCCAGGGCGTATGGGGCCACCTGCGCCCGCTGCTCACCTGCAATGTGGCACCCTTGACTCCCAGCCCGAGTGACAGCTGCTGCAGTGCAGCAGCGGTGAAGGCCATTGGTCTCAGTGGTTCCAGAGGGCTGCGCGCCAGGAAGTCAGGGCCTGATGCGGCCAGGCCGAAGGATGGGCGTGCAGGTGGGGGTGGGTATGCAAGGGCTTGCGACATATCGGCATGGCTGGCTCCCAATGGGGGCGACGCGGTGCGTAACCCAGCTGGAGGGGCCCCACCACCTCCACCGGGGCCACCCCCAAGCCGGCTTTTCCCATGCAGCAGGTGCGGAGCAGCAGCATGCGGTGAGGGCGAGTGTGGTGCTGGATCTGGTGCTGGACTAGGTGATGGCGAGCGAGAGAAGCTGGGGTTGCGGCTCAGTACTGCCTCCCCTTCCCCCTTTGTACTGCTCGCCTCCTGCTGTTGTAAGCCCCCCATGCTGTGTGGCACCACTTCCGGTGCTGGCGCCTCCGTGCGCGTGAGAGAGGACGAGTTGCGCAGCATAGTGGTGGGCGAGGCAAGTTCTGGGCTGGCACGTGACATGGATGGCAGCGCACTGATGGTGAGGTGTTCAGGTGTGGGGGGGGCTGGGGGCAGGCCCTTCCAGGGCGCAGGTGGGGTAGGCAGGTAGCCGGCTGCTGACCGCTCAGCAGCATGCTGTGCCTCACGTGCAGCGGCCTCTTGCAGGCCTGAATATGTAAGGGTGGTGATGGGCCCTGCCACTGCGCACGTGCGCTGCAGTGCCACTGCCAAGTGCTCCGCGTTTGCAGCTGGCAGATTTGCCTACAGCAGCACAGCCATAGTGGGAGCATCATGTGCGTGACGCATGCGACCTTGCACAAATCCGAGGGTCTGAGCACACAGGAGCACGCCAGCCTCTGCCAGTAAAATGCAACCACCATGCATGCACCCACCCGCAAACTGGCAGCACACAAAGGTAGGCAGCTCACCTGCTGCAACTGCAGTGTGTGCTCCGTGACGAGCTCTGTCTGGTGCTGCAGCAGGCTGGGCATCGCGTGGCCTGCACCCTGCACCTCCAGACCTCCACGCATGTGCTCCAAGTACCGCTCCGGCCTGTGGTGCACCCTCAATGTTGACCCTCAAACATACAACAGTATGGCGCACAGCAGCCTCATAATGTGCGCCACAGTGCTGTGACACAGCAAGCGCTGCTGCATCACCTCACCATCCCATCACGCGAACGCACATCTTCATCAGCTCCTACCCCATCCCCTCAGCACAACTAATACTCCCTCAAGCCTCTGCGCAAACCTGCTCCTCCTCTGAGCGCACCATTTGTCCTGCGGCGTGCCCACACCATCGCTGACAACCTCCAGCAGCTTGAGCTTGGAGCCGCGCCACCAGCGGTCCGATGACGCGCGCAGCAGCTGCGCAACTGCCAGCATGCCCTGCACATGCACCAGCCATGGCGTTCACACGCTTAAGGTTGGTGACAGGTACAGCATCTTGTTGTGCACGCAGCACGTAGAGGCATGTGCCCAGCTGCCTCGACAACCGCACTGTGCAGATGCAGCTATGTGGCGATGGTCAAAAAAGGTCAGTTAGCACCTCCACCCGTCACACCATAGCCCCTGCACATGTCCCCGTCACCTCGTCACCAATGTTGCAGCCCCAGCATGCAAAGTTCTTCACCGCTGGGTAGCCTGCCATGATGTCGCACGCCGCCTTCACCAGTCCAGCTGTTGTGTCAGGCCCTGTGAAAGAGATCTGGGTAGATGGGATTGTGGGCTCAGCAGTGCAACAATTACATTGGACACTATAGAGGCCAAAGGCCTGGCAAGTGAATGGTTGTCTGTCTTCCTTGTGGTGCCCATGTATGCAGTAAGCTGCCTGCAACCTGTTGTGTACCTTGTGGTGATTATGCAGCTGTCCCCACATCCTCTGACGCTCTGGGCACCTTTTCTGGACGCAAATGTTCATAGATGTATATCATACTGCTGCACGCACCTTGTCGATGGCAGTGCCCTCTAGGATTGCATCCTCAATCTGGGTGGCAAAGCCCTTGTTCCATGGCACACCGTGTGCACGGCATGCGGCTTTAAAAGTTGTCTGCAGGGCGTTCAGCTGTGCAGCTGCTTGCACTGCGCAGAGGCCAATGGTCGGGGAGAGATGGTCACACAGCTGCCAAGCCTTGCTGCCAGGCATTGTACATGGCGTGCATGGTATTCATGCACATGTCCTGCATGTGTTGTCATTGACGTGTGGATGCCGATGCGCCCATTTGCTACGATTGAAGTTAACATTGTTGGGCTGCTGGCATGCGACTATAAGTTGACTCTTCCGACCCCGCGTGCTCACAAGCTTTGCCACCTCCTTTCTTGTTTTTCTCTTTTGGAGCCATCCTTGTCGCTCGAAGGCTGCACTTAAACGGTGGCCGATGATGCACCTTTCATGCCCTCGAGGGTTGGATACATGTGCAGCCGCTTACTGATAAAATAAACAATCATGAAAGACGTCCTTTGCCTGTGCATAAAACCCGGATAAGTTGATCAGTCCATCGTGATATACCAGAAGTTACACCCTTCACAGAAGATCACGGCATTCATGTATGCAACCAACGAAAATCACAAGTCCCCAGCACAACATGTGTGACCTGTACTGACTTTACAACTGCCTGGGCCTTGGACGCATGCCAAGCGGCCGGGTGCAACATATCTCCATATGTGCCTTTCAGATGCTTCGCAACATGATGACATATGCCAGCAGACTATGTGCCGGCAGCTGCGTCCGAGTGCTCCAGTGCCCCTGAAGGAATCTGCAGGCCTTGTGCCTCTGGGTGCATGCTGTAGTCTCTGCAAGGACGTTCAAGCAAGAAGTTGTCAAGTGCTGTCGGTGATGCTGAGCCAGCTGCATAACTTCTGCCTGTTACCACAGTTGCTGCACAGGCGCAGGCATCCCAACGGACTGTGCACCGCCTGTGGCTCACCGTGGGCACGTGAACTTGAACGGCCGGTCTTCAAACTGCCCACGCTCCAGCCAGTGTGCCCACAGGCCTGGCAAGTCGCCACCTAGAGAGGCCAGGTCTGGCGAGCCCTGCGCATCAGAGAGCAGCCAGTGCATCTAGAGTTGGATTGTCGTGGGGGTGCACACGGGCAGGCATGATGGTGTGAAGCACACAGGCGCCACCAGCTGGAGCAGGGCATAGTGAATAGGGCAAGGCCCTGCGTCCAGCTGGTTGTGATGGACGCAGGATGAGGCTCGCAGATGAAACAACTCACCTTGAGATATGTTTCGAAGCTGAAGCAGCCCGGGCCGCGCTCAATAGCATCCAGCATGGCGGGCAGCGTGAACCTCCCGCGGTCCGCAGTGTACGCATTGGCTGCGCACACACACCGATGGGATAAGACATGGCAGATGGGCGGGTGAAATGTGGGGTGTAAGGATGAAGGGCTCTGCCGATGGCATTGGTGGTGCAAGCGGCAGACCAAGCACTGCAAAACGTATCAGCATGACATATCATGCAACCGCACCTAGCACTTGCTGCTGCATCGCTGCCGCCACGCTTTCTGGCCCGCCACTACCGGCCGCCACTGGTGTTGGCATCCCAGCTGCGGCAAGCACCCCTGACACCACCCCCTGCACCCCCAGCAGCAACCCTGTGTGGCCTTGGCTGCTGGCTCCAGACAGCTGTAGAGGGCCAGGTGCAAACAGGTGGCGCCAAGCGTCCCTGACCTGCCGTGCCTTGGCATGCACCCATGCACGGGTACGCGCCCGCATGCGCCCTCGCAGCCACCCAGCCCCTGGCTTGGTCCCATGCCACACCTCATCTGGGATCTGGTCCAAGGGAAATGGCGCATGGTGGTAGTACATGCCCTTTTCCAAGGGCGTCAGCTCCACAAGTGGCTCCCCTGCATGGCCTCCATGCCACCCGCTTCTGCTGCCTTGTGCATGCCTGTGAGCAGCTGTGGCACTGCCTAGTGCATCTGCGTCTGCGAACCTTGTCAAACTGCTGCTGCCATCCCCACCATGCGTACCACTGCCTGCACTGCTACTGCCTGCGAGCACATAACTGCTTGTCCCAGGCCGCTGCTGCTGCCATGCCTGGTACTTTGCAGCGCGCATGACCGATGCCTGGTCATGCATGTGATACGACTTGAACTTGACAAACATGACCTGCGCGGATGCAACATGAACTTTCAGTTCACTGTTGGCCACATCACAGGATTGAGACAAAGGCGATGTTGTATCCTGTTACATACATTATGCAAGGTCTGCAACTGCAGATGCATGGCGCGGTGTGCTGGGCCTGGCAGAATACGGTAGGCAGCACAGAGCGCCTCAGCGATGGTTGCAGTACGGTACTTGTAAATGTGATGCTGCGATGCCCCCGTCCACGCACCTCGTATGGGTCCAGTTCTACACCATCATAGTAGTGGTTGCCGGCTGGGCTGGATGCACCATTGCAACTCCAAGCGGATTTGTCTCGCCAATCAATACCCTGATATCTGCAGCAAAACGTCATGAACTCCACACGCTCTTGTCAGGTGATTGGTCAGGCATCCAATGGTGCATGAGGGCCCAGCAATACATCACAGCATGTTCACGAGCAGAAGGCCCTTGCTCGAGCACAACGCAAGCCATCTCCCCGTCTGCGCATAACCCCCAATCGCACGTCCATCACATGCGTGGTTGTAGCAAAGTGGTTATCGCGCACACTGCCAGCTGCACGCACCGCAGCATGAGGGAATCAATGTTGTAGCCCGCGTGCAGAAGTGCTGCAGACGAGCCCAGCTCAGAGTACCAGATGGCGTCCCAGCGGTCCGAGTGGCAGCCAAGCACGTTACCTTCACTGCGCCACACACGCAGCCCCTCCCTGCAAATACAGCCACGAACACAAAGTGCCCGAGCACAATGGGAAACACGCAGTCAAAAGATGAAATCAGTATGGGCCGCCAAGACCAGCCGCAGGCAACACACCAGCGGCAGGTACTGACTGGTTGCAATGTCTACACGAGCTCAGTAGGGACCCATGTTCATGAGGGCACGTGAACTCCACAACTAGCCCCTGCACTTACGCATCTGTGGCCACCAGGTATGACTGCACATGTGGGTTGCGCCGCCACGGGCCGGTAGCCACTCCTCGCCAAGGGCTGCCCTCACAGTTGATGGCACAGCCCACTAGCTTCACATCACCCACAAGCTTGCTGCATGTATGGCGCATGTGGAAGTACCTGATTGGCAACATGTGCGCAGCGGCTCGGGGCGGCTGCTGCGCTGGATGCGGTGTCATGTGCAGTGTGCAGAGAAAACACAGCACGACAATCAATGCTACACCATGTCTGACAGGTCCTCTCTGGGTGTGTGTTTGAATACGCTGTGCACCTCAGCAGTGGCTCCGTCCAGTGCATGGTGCCACGCAGAGCTGGAGGGAAGAAGGGCCCGCGTACACTCGAGTTCATGAGGATGAAGTAGCGGTAGGCAGCAGAGTTCACCTGCAACATGCAGGCATGCAGGTGAGCTCGAATGTGCGCCACAGCTGCTGACAGCTGAGCACCTCACCCAAGCAGGTGCAGCAGTGCTGCATGGCATGTGAACAGTTCGTGCATGCCCAGCACCTCCTCACCAGCCCACTTTCCAGCAGCCAGCCGAATGTTCCCCAGTCGTAGCACTGATTTGGATGGTTCACATACTGTGCATTGGGCGGGAGGGCTGGTAGTGGGGGTAAAGGGTCCTCCCCTTCCGCGGGTCGCTGAATCACGACAACATAGTGGCACCTATCGTTGGACATCATCCCCTCTTTGACGAAATACTCCAAGTTATGGATGTACTCTGGGTCTGTCGCACTGTAGATGTACACAACCAGCGTATCTGGCTGGGTCCAGCGTGCTCTGATCGCTTTGAGTGTAGTTGCAAGCGCAAATGCGGCCACCATGAAGCCCAAGAGCCACACGAGCAGGGTCCTGCCCTGCTTCTGAGGATTTGCAAACAGGGCTCTGCGGAAACGCAGTGCTTTTCTAGGCTGTCTGCGCCTCTGAATGCCTCGTTGTGCCTCTGGTGTTGCACTGGGGGATGCATATTCATATTTCGCATGTTTTGGGCTGTCCATGATGTGGTTTCCCATGAGTGGGGTACTGTTTATGTCGTTCGGCGCACAATCTGGGCCCCGCAAAGTGGGTGGCCGCAGCTGGAGGCAGTCGACCTCACATACTTGATGACTGATCAGGTCATGGGTGTAGAAGCACTGTGGTTATCACAGGACTTTGGGGGCCTCTGAGACAGGCCGTGAAGCCCTCACAAAACCCTCACCCACGTGAGGCCGTGAGCACGATCTTCCACTTCCCACGCTTATTGTGCAAATGTGCAACAAATGTTTCGCTGGTATGTGGGTGTGTGAAGAGAAGAAGGTGTTCGACGATTTTCTAGCCGGCTTGACAGACGACCGCCCACGCAACCGGCGCAGCGCAAACCAACGGCCTGCTCAAAAGCCGCCTTCACAGCCAGCTCAGCCATCAGCACCAGCAGAACAGGCACCCAAGGCAGAGAGCAACTAAAAGTACAACTGGTGCTGCATCAGTCATGCTTCGGGCGCTGGTGCTCAATGCAGCACGCACCCAGCGTGCTGCTTGCGGCTTGGCTGCTCGGGGCAGCAGCTTCATCACTGACGGATCCGTCTCCGGTATGCACCAACCGCTGCTGCACCTACGTTGGCTGAGCGACAGCGCCCCTAAGACTGAATATCAGAGCAGAGGCGGTGCCCCTGCCAGCAGGCAGGACAAGGGCACTGAAGAGCGCAGCACTCCGGTGTCGCCATTTTCCACCTCACAGCATATCACAGACTCAAAATCAACAGCACCGCTTGCATCGGCACAGTACAAGTCTTCAGCAGACGATCCAGCAGGCGTGCAAAAGAACTGGTTCACGTCCCTGTACAAGCAGCTGAATTACATCGCAAAGACTGGGGCGGTACAGAACATCAAGGGGCGGCAACGTGCAGTATTTGAGCAGGTGTGTACATGCATGCAACTGCATGGTGAGCGCATGCAACCAGCCGGTTGTACAGGGGAGTGCAATGCACAGCATGGGGTACAGCTTCATTTGTGTGCTGCCTGCACAGTCAACACCACTGCGATGAGCTCGACAATAGCGGCCCTGCATGCGCACACTGCAGGTGGAGCGTGAATTTGAAGTGCTGTACAACAAGTATGTGCTGAATCAAGGGCTTGATGAGTCCACGCATCGAGCCACACTGCTCACATGCCTGTCCATCGCCACCTACCGTGTGCTAAATGATGAGTTGGGGGACACCAAGCTGGTGCGCATGCAACAGCAACGCGAATTGAAGCAGCCTATCAGCATGTTCGTATGAATGCAGACTGGCAGTGCTGCAGATCAGCCACGTGCATTTCTATCTTCAGTATGTTGCCCTGAGCTGCATGTGCTTGCAAGCGGACTGCTGGTCCTGCTGGTGCTGCAGGTGCGTGACATCATCCGCACCAACCTCGGCAGTGTCATGCTCGCTCTGCTGCGCCCTGTACACCGCTTCAAGCTATGGATCATGAGGTCCGCTGTCAGACTGCTGCCATGCTGTTGGTTTGTATGCTTGGTTGGCCTGTTATTCAGGTACTGTACCGTCGGCAACTTGTATCGACTGCATGCCTTGCCCCTGCACCTGTACATTTACCTGGCCAACTGCCTTGGCTCATGTGCCGATGCCCTGCACCCCTGAGTGGTGCTGCAGGTGGATCCTGCGCGAGGACATGTACAAGCAGGCCGTCAATTTCCTGCCAGCTATCCGTGCAGACATGGGGTCTCTGTGCACGTCGCGGGTGGAGAATGATGGTGCGCTTGACGTGCACGGGCAGCAAGGCGGGCAGGCAGGTGACGATGCCGCCACCGTGATGACCGTGGACAAGTGGGTAAACGGCAGAATGTTTTTTTGTATCATGACATGTACTGGCCATTTTACTGTAGCGGCTATGCAGGTTGATGTGGACTGTTTCAAGGCCGTCTTGATGCGCTTTAGCGCTGCTGCCTGTGCCTGTGCACCTTGACCGGTTGCATCCTACACCACAACCACACAGCGGGGCGTTCATATACGTGGAACAAGCCGAGCACCGCTGTTCTCCATCATCCACTCCATATGTCTGTCCGCAGGTGCATGTATCACGAGATCTTGTCCAAGGAGGACACGCCCTTCCTCCTGTCCGAGTTCTGCTGCCACCATGCGCTGCTGTGGCTGCATGAGTTTCGGCGGCACAATGTGGTGGTGTCCATGGACAGGTGCGCACTGTTGCCATTCACCGGCACGCATGTGGCCGCAAGTGCGTGGTTGGGTGCCATGCCGCACTTCACTGTGCCTCACCCATGTTCTGCACCACGGCCCGGAAGCAGTTATGGTTCACACTTCACAGACTTTGAGCACTGCGCCGTGCGCAGCTTGCACATGACAAACCAGGTCTTTCACATTGCCACCTGAGTTACGTCAGTCTCATCTGTTCTTTGCAGGTGCATGGCGTGGGATGACAGCTGCTGTCAGTTGCGCATTGCGCGGCCAGGGCAGGCAGGGCTGGGACTGAACAAGCAACAGTCGCAGCAGCAGCAGTCGAGCAAGTGAGGTGTTGTTTTAGGGAACTGTATGGGTTATCAATCACAGTTATCGATGCATCGGCTCCAAGTTTTGGGTTGTGCTCACTTGGATTGGCTGGCGTTATGAGACTGCATGCAAACTGGTGTGCACACTGTGCAGCTATGATAAGGGGCAGAGGTCATAGGGCAAGGTTCAAAAACAGCTGCAGCCAGTGGAATCTAGGACCGTCTGTTACAAAGTACACAACAGAAGCCCTCAAGTACAAATGACAAGAACTACTGCAGCATCATAAAACCTAAATTATAGTTTTACACATTGCCTAGGCTTGACGCATCACTCATTTGAGCCCAGTTCCACTGAAATGAACAGTCATGCCAGTTCTGCTGCCGAAACAAATGTTGATGTCCTGGACAGAGACTGCCTAAGTGCTCATTGCACTGTCTGGGCGAAGGTGCTCAAAGTGCTCAAAGCACATCAAGCACGGCTCCTCAGTCTCCGTTTGCACGTGTTCCCAAATATTAGTGGGCAGTTACCCCCAATGTACCGCTTATAGTGCCGCAGCGCATGGGCTGTCATGTTTCCTGCAGCTTGCTCTGCCAAGACAGCAAAGGGCATTGCCACATCGATACAGGTTGGTTGGGACAGTGTCGGTTTGGCTGTCTTTTTGACAGTACTACAACTGGTCATTTGAGGGCTTCACAATCATGCAAGTATATAATGCTGGCAAGCCAGCTGTTAAACTACCTTTCTGCAGTGAACCAACTGCACAGAAATGCTGTGAGGAACATGACTAGGTTCAGGATGAGTGCCCACATTCTATTTCGAGAGGGTCAGTTTTGTTGGAACACCCGGCATGCGCGCGACCGCGCATGTGTGCAAAGGTGTGACCGTTGCATGGACATGGATGATGAACCTCACTTGGTGTTCGATTGCAGCACCACAGCTGACTTGAGGCAGGGCGCCAACTCTCACTTGTTTGGACCAGAACGGAACACACTCGAGGCGTGGATGTCACAAGTGGACTGGTTAAGAGTGGCACGATTCATGCATGATAGCATGCAGCTGGTGGATGCACTGCTGGTTGGCGGCGGGGGGAAAGGAGGATGACGCTGGCAGGGATGCACATGGGCGGTTTCGCACTGACCATGGCCCGCGTTGACTGGTGCTCGGGGTGCAGGCGGAGGTCCACGTGGCATCACTTGGACACGCTGTCTCGGGGTGCTCAGGCCTCATCACACCGCTCATGCGCAGAACTGTTGGCTCACTCTCTCAACCTCTCTGCTGACTGGCCCAATTGACACCGGCTGCACGGATGAGGGACTATGATGGACAATTGGACATGTGTGTCTGGAGGACACAAACAAACTTGAAATGCAACTTGAAGGACATGAAGGTGCAACGGAGCGGGCAATGCTGATCAGTCCGTGACTGACGGAAGGCTAATGTAACATGAACTTCCCAACTGAACGAGGGCAGTGCGGACCCATAATGCTGGGGGTTTGGTTGCTGACCAGAGCAGGCGGTTGTGCTGCCAGGAGCTTGTCCCGTTCTACAAAGCCGCGAGGTGCCCTGATAGCAGAATTGCATGGGAACCAAATGTGAGGCCTGAGCGGGGCTGCCGTCTGATCATCTAAATCTGCCGTTGGAAGAGTCATCCTGGCTCCAGGCAGCCGTTTGACTTTGATACCAACATGTCTTACAGAGTACTCCATACATCATGTGTTCAGTGCGCGCTGAGCCTAAGTTTAGGGCAGAGCAACACACAACACCAGCCAGAAAGCATGCTCAATGTGCAGAGCAAATCCAAGAGTTGTGCAAGCTCATCAGGAGCAACTCGCACAATCCATGGCAGCACCCAACATTGGCCACAAACCAATTGCACCATGCACATGAATTTTGGCGGTCCAGGTTCATCGCGCAAAGAAGTCCCCGCAAGCCCTTAATGTTGCCGGCCTGCGGTACATCCCTCCCCCTCACACACACAATTTGCACTCCTGTGTACATTGTCATCACCGTCGGCAATCACCTGGGGAGCGGATGTTGTTGTCGTTTTGCACCAGGCATGCGCTGCAGTATGCATGCCAACTTGCAACTCAAATCTCACGGATACAGCGGCCACACCATGTGCATGCAAAGCGTGCAGTAGCATGCAGAAGGACACCGCACGCCAGAAGACATGCCAAGGCATGTCTGACGCAGGCTCCAAACACACTGCTTGAATGAATCATCTCCTGTCCGCACCCTCATCCGTGCAGCACGTCACACCACTGAGCAACAGCCACGGTATATACAAAGTGCAGGCGAATGAGAAGGAGCACGCGGGCCATAAACAGCTCAAGACAGCAGTTGCACACGCTTGCAATTAGAGCGATGCCCCTGCAGCGCACACTGCACAGCCCTGTCTGTGTGCCACCAGATCACAATCCCACTCTCTGACCCGCACCCTCTTGCCACTCGAGCGCACCTAAAGGAATACCGCGCATTTGGCACCGCACACCGTCACATAAGAAGCACCCCTCCTCCCCACTGAACCACTCCTGCACCTAAGCATCCCACACGCCAAGTCGCATCATGTTATGGGAGGTCTTGGCATACCAATTGTTTTCAAGCGAGCACAGGAATGTCAAATGACTGGCAGTCAACACAAGCGGCAGGCCCCACCTGCACACCTGTCCTGAGCGTGTCACACAGCCACAAAGATAGTAAAGTACAAATGGTGCAGGCAGCTACGTGCATATGAAGAGATGGACTTGATCTCAAGCACGTCACGCTGCCGTACAGCACACAGAGATGAGTGGAAGAGTCACAATGCACTGAGCTAGTGTACAGGGCACCCTTGGAGGGGCGTGAATAAGGCTGGGTTGTTCAGTCACCACCATCAGGATTGGGTCCGTCAGGCCCTCGGCTGCTGTGCTGCGGCAAGCAGGCCGACAGCTCAGAACCAGGGGCACGTCACACCACGAACCAAATGCGCGCGCATCCAGCCGTATGGGCGTCTCCATTCCCAGAGCGGCAGCATCAAACAAACCCCACCCCAAATAGTTATGGCTTCGGGCATGTGTAGTGTACAGCGCAACAGCACGCGCCGCACAGCGCTGCACCAGCCAGCCACTGCTTGCCGGCACCACATGCTGAACTGTAACAGTGGTGTGCACAAACAGCAGCGGGTGGCTGCAGCGGGCACCGCGCGCTTGCGCACCCCTTGAAGGATCACTGGCGGGCGGCCAGGATCGAGGGCGCCCCATACGACGACCGGCGCCGGATGGAGCCGGGCAGTGGTGCGGGGGGCAGCGGTGCGCGCGCATGGGGCGCTGACGTGGCTGGCATTGGCACAGCCACGGGGTTCGATGAGCCCGGGAGGAAGACGAGGCGGGTGGAGCGCAGCGCAGGTGACGGGTGCTGCTGTGGGGGTGAGCGCGACAGGACCGTCTCCAGCGGCACGATCTGGATGAGGTCGCCCGAGTGCAGCACGCAGTTAGGGGCAGGGATGCGCTGGTTGACCGTCAGGGTGTAGCCAGGCAGGGAGTCGACGCCTAACTCGCGTGCCAGCTGCGCCGCTGGGTAGTTGACAGGGAATTGGCGCGTGTCAATGCCATCCTGCGTTTGTACCACCACGTTGACGGTTTGCCTTGAGGGCGCCTGCAGCTTAAAGCGGTCATGGCGCAGGAAGGGGTCGACGTCGTCCAGGGAGCCAGCAGAACCATCCAGCAGGTGCATGCCCAGGGAATTGAGTGCCGTATCGCGAGGTGGCGCGCCGCTGGGCCTGACCTTCTTGTCGTGCACACCTAACTTGTACGTGGTGAGCCATTTCTTGTATTGCACCTCCTTGTCCAGCCACTCATCCTCATCACTCAGCTTCTCCTTGTACTTCCAATGAGCGGCAAACCCGTACTCTGCAATATACTGCAGCATCAGCATGCATGGCAAGCGCACATCAGGGAGGTGGCCAGGCTGGTTGCTGCAGCAAATGCAGCAGCAAATGTGATGGATGCACTGCACAGCACTGTGCAGCCTACTCCCTCAGCCCCCAAGCCCAACCCATCTCTACTCACATGCATCTTGTGTGTGCGGATCTGCACCTCCACAGGCAGGCCACCCTCGCCATACATGGTCTCGTGCAAGCTCTGGTAGCCGTTCGGCTTCTTGGACTCCTTGATGTAGTCCTTGGAGCGACCAGGCATTGTGCGGTAGGCCTCCTGCACCACGCGTAGTGCTGCGTAGCAGTCATGCTTGTTGGTCACCACAACGCGCAGCGCCGTCACGTCGTACACTTGGTCCAGGTCAGTGATGCCGGACGCCTTCATTTTTAGCCAGATGCCATACAGATTCTTAGGCCGGCCCGAAATGTCCTCGTACGCCACACCACGCTCGTCTAGACCTGCCTTGATCTTGGCAATGGTCTGCTCCAGGGCCACTGGGTCCTGGCGCTTGGCCACCTGCGTCGAGGTACATGGGTAGCATGGTTTTGGGGATGTACACCGCTGTTTGCAACTGCCGACGGCACCTTGTGAAACATGCGAATCAAACTCAACTCATAGCAACTGGCTGCATAGTGGACCGCACCTGTGACTGCAACGCCTCAAACTCCTCAGGATGCAGAACAGAGAAGGCCAGGTCTTCAAGCTGTGCTTTTAGGCACCAAATGCCAAGGCGGTTGGCGACGACGGAGAAGACGTCGAGCGTCTCCTGCGCAAAAGAGATTTGCTTCTCGTGCGGGAGGGCTGAGATCGTCTTCATGTTGTGCACCCGGCAGGCAAGCTTGATAAGCACCGCCTTCACATCCTCCATCGCCAGCAGCACTGTGAGGCAAAAAGCACATCATGTTTAAGCGCAAAGATGATCCCAAAAACCATCCCGCCAAACAACCCTAAACGATTTGAAAGGAACAAGCCAAGGAAACAGCATGCAAACGGACAAAGACGAACAGCATTGGGCACTTACTGCGCCGCATCTTCTCCTCGCTCAATATGTCACGGTTGTTGCGATAGAGCTGACTGATCTCAGAGATAGTAGTGACCCGATCCACCAGCTGCACCACGCCTGAGGGCATGAACTCTTCCATCTGACTGCGGAAGGCTGGTGATATGCGCAGCGCCTCATGCAGCAGCCCGGCAGCCACACACTCTGCATCCAAGCCCATGTCCGCGAGCTGCAGCGCCGTCATGACACAGTGAGACAGCAACGACGTGCCATCCTTGCGGAACTGCCCCGCATGCGCCTTGGCTGCCAGCATGTACGCATTGGTCACCAGCTCGGTGTGGAAGATGGTGTTGCGCTCCTGCGGTGCACCACCATGCATGTGACAAGCTCAATTTCATGACGTCAGAGACTGTCGCCTCCGCGTGACGCATGCTACCCAAGCACCATGCTGGCGCACCTGGCAATCCCGCAGAAGTGTTGTGTCAACATCGGGGAAGAACATAGGCCCATGGTCACTGACAAACGCCGTGCTCTCGGGGAGACTCGGGAGTGCCTGCCGCAGGGCATAGGATACCAACTCAGCGACCAGGAAACGAGTCAAGGCACAAGGAGAAGGTGGTAGGAGGCTGCTCTCCAATACTCACCTGTGCCTCTGGTGTGAAGGCCCTGCTGAGCAGACCAGCTGCCTTGGGGGCTGGGCGCTCGCTGGGCGCCGAGAATCCCACAATGCTGCTGCCTGCGAAAGCGCTGGAGGCCACTGTAAACCCCACTTGGACCTCACGAGGGGCAGGAGCAGACTTCACGCCTGACTCCCTTCCTTCTGTGGGCGACGACGCAACTGAGCGCCGCTGCGAGCCCGAGAGGCTGAAGTGCTTATAGAGCGAGGCAGCGTCCATGACGCCGCGCTCGCTGGCTTCCGCAAGGAGGTTTCCCGCATTGTAGCTGGAGGATGTTGAGAGCCGCGTGCCAGTCCAGCTGCCTACGGCGCCGCGGGCTGCCACCTGCCGCTTGTAGCCCCCACTGGACGGCCGGTTCACGGCCAGGGGTGAACTTGCTATCATTTGTGCCATGACAGTGGAAATTGCTGTTGTTTTTGTTGATGCTTAAGGAGAATGGGGTAGGGAGGCATGGTGCCCAGCTTACTGCGCCATTATGGCCGGAGTCGTGTATCAATAAAGCAGGGTTTTGTTCTGAAATCGCCTTAGATCACCTGTGTGTGCTGGGGTATGTCGCCTCTGAGTTTGCACACGCGCAGCGGTACCTACAGTTTCAAATTGCTGTGACTCACTGTGGGCGTCATTCACTTCACTTTGGAGTCAATAGCCACACGGAATGCATCCAAAAGGATGGCAAATACCGTTCTATGGTGGCTCGACGTGATGTCTGCGTCTGGAAGCTCTAGGGTTTACACGGTTGCGACCGGGCCGTTCGCGTCCAATCGCAGGTTGCAATGCTTAAGCTGAGCGCTTGCATTTAGTCTGGTGCTCAGCAGCTGGTGAAGTAGCTGTTGAGAACAGTTGCCTCCTGCTGACAGGGAACCCGCGCTGGCACACAACGCCCAGCATCTTGCATCATCAATTTGTGCAGCATCCTGATGCCACTGACTCACAGAATGTGTGCAGTATGGTGAAGAATTACAAAGAACCGCTGCAATCCCAGCAAGAAATCAGGCCTGTCATGGTACATGTAAACAGGCAAAAGGATGCCTGCATGCCTAACATGGAATACAGCAGTTGTGGGCTCCTACTGAGCCAGCTGTCCAACCAACATGGGCATTCTACGTGCTCACAAATCACAAGCTCTGCAGCAAGCAGACGTGCTTACTGCACCATACGCGGCTGCGCCCATGCCTTGCCAGATGATGACCATCATGACAAGGAAGCAAGCCGCAGCCAGTATGGCGGACAACACCAAGCACCTAAGCCTTGGTCACAGCCTTCTCAGCCAAGGCCACCAGCCTGTCAGGGTCCAGCAGCTTCTGCTGCAGGTGATCGTGCATCTCATAGCTCCAGTACCACTGGCGGCCAATCACCTTGACAGTCAGGCCTGCATGAAACAGACACAGCGCAAAACAGATCATCAACACAACACACATGCACACGCGCACACATCACAGATAAGCACCTGTGTACCCTGCTCATTGCTGCAGCTTTTTACAGGCCTGCAACCTACCACAGTGCACCATTATGCATATGCTCTCAGCCTCTCACCAGGACGGTCGGTGTGCTGGTCCAGTGAGTAAATCAAGGTCAGAGAGGGCACAGCAATGGCCAGCACAATCAGGGTGGGGATGATAGTCCAGATGACCTCCAGGGTGGTGTGGTGCAGCAGCTTCTCGGGCTTCAGCTGCTTGCTGTAGTGGAACTTGGTGGCAATCTGCGCAGGCAAGTGCATATGGGCAATGCGGCACGCACAGGAATCAGCCTGCTCCTCCACTGACCACCCATTCTTAAACGTGCCATGTCATTCCTGTTTGAGGAAGAGGCTGCGGTCGGCACGCTCTTGTGTCCGTGAACCATGCCTGGCAGCACAGTGCAGGTCACGTCACAAGCTGCATGACCATACTCACCGCACAGTGCAGGTCACGTCACAAGCTGCATGACCATACTCACCGAGCCAATCATGTACAGCACCACAGTCAGGATGGTGATCACGAAGAAATTGATGTCGTGGTGCAGGTCCACCATGGCCTGGGCGGTGGAGGTGGCAGTGTCCTGGAACAGCCATTGCCATGCATACGGGGCGTCTGCAGAAGCGGTGGTCATGGCCAGGCCAACAGCACCGGCCACCACAGCCACAGCCTGCACGCAAACAATAAGAGCCTCTGTCAGCATGTCTCACTCTGAGACACGAGCAGCGATGTTTGCTGAGGCCGCACTCCGCTATGTCGCTGTGGGCCGAACGCACGCCTGCATGATCTGCAGCTGAACTCATTCTGATGCATTCCACTTGCTGATGCTGCTGCGCCCCAGCACCTGCTGAACACACCTTCACCAGGCGACGCAGCATGCTGGGCTTCTGCTCCGCAGCGGCAGCAGCGCCCGCAGAGGCAGCGCCAGAGGCAGAGGCAGAGGCAGCAGAGGAGGCGAAGGAGCCGAAGGCACGGCTGGACGCCAACTTCATGCCAGTGGCGCCTGCAAGTGCCGTGACACGGCGCTGACCAGTCGAACTCCTCGGCACGCAAATGCATGGGATCAATGAACATGCAAAACCCGAGTCGTCATGCAGGCCTTCCGGCATCTCACCAACGATGTGCGCCTGCTTGCCAGCCATTGCTGCAGCAGTAGCAGTGGAGAACTGGGCTCCAGCCACGGGCTGCAGGAACAGGTACAAGGCGCATGTGATGGTTGCCATGGCTGGGGCTTACAAACGCAATGCACGAGAACCACGAGCAACACCACATCATCCAGCGCACCTGCAGAGAGCCAGTAGACACGCCCTGCGAGAAGTCCCGACACGCGAACACACCATGGTCAGCAACCCCCAAGCCTCGAAACAGAATAATGGCGCGACGACATCACGCAAAGCCCTCGTCGCAAAGCATCAGGAGCCCTTTTGTCCTCCATGCCCTACCTGAACCTCGGCAGCGACCTCAGAGGCCGCTGCGCGCGATCCCATCAGCGCAGATGACAGCAGTTTGCTGCTGCCGCACGCCTGCTGCTGGTTCTGCGCGCAAAGCAGGTGGTCCAGGCAAGCCAATTGTCCTCCATCACCATTTTCAAGGCTGCACAATAGCGGTTTGAACCAAGCGTAAAACTATTTTTATACTGCTTACAAGCAGGCGCAAAGCGAACTGGCCCGAAGTACGCAGCATTTTGTCCTTCGGCCAGAGAGATCAGAAGGACGATGGCTAACCCCTAGCCCTGACTAGCGACAGTACCGCACAGCTCCATCCCCACACTGGACTCTCAAACCCTATAAATTCAGGGTTGAGTGTGACGTGGCTGGTGGCGTTCATGTCATGCAGGCAACGCTCTGGGTAGCCAGGCACTGCGTAAGCTAGCTCTTTATACTGGCTATGTACCCGTACGCACTAATGCTCATGCATGCAAGCAGTCGGTCCAGCTCCACGTGATCCCGGATGCCCCAACCATCCATTTGCGCTCACTGCCCCACCGCCCGCTGGATGGACTGTAGCGCCGATAGCTTGAACTCATACTTTGAGCATATGCTCTCCAGTGGTGCGTTCTCGATGGTGCCAGTGATGCGTGCATTGCCACACTCGGCACACACGTTGCCATGTTTCTCAAGGCATTTCTGTGCAAAGCAGCGCCCAGGCATCAGGTCAAACAACAAAGGCTATTGTGCATGCGAAGGCATGCTTGAGCAAAAGCGCTGATGGGTGATCCTTACCGGCTGCAGACAACAGCAACAATCATGCGCACAGGCCTGTAATGGCTCGCTGCTTGTGCTCACCTTGCAGTATGTGTGGCCACACGGTGTGCAGGTCAGTGGCTGCTTCAGAACCTCCAAGCAAAGCATGCAAGTGCAGCTGGTCGCCAGTGCCTCTTCCACATGGATTAGCTTTGCCACCTGTCACAAACAAAGGGTCAGTCCAGTCAAGAGCACCATTTGATACTTCGTGGCCAGTGCGGGGCTGGTGGACACCAGCATCAACACCGCACATCACACCAATTCATTTTATTAACACGCCATCCTCACCGTCGCACGCAGCTCGCGGCTGATAGCTGACCAATCCTGCTGCGGCAGCACTGACTGCGGGGGTGGCGGTGACAGTGCGGCAGCCGGCTTGCGCGCCATGTTCTGCACGGCCTCTGTTATGTATGAGAAGTGGAGCCGCAGCAGTTGTGATGCCTTGACCAGGGCAGCCCCCGAGCCATCATCCTTGCCTAGGGCCTGGATCGCACCTGAACCACATAACAGCATGGGAGGGCGGGACTGTGGCACCCGCTGATCCAGATCGGGTGCACGGGGAGGCGTTGAAGATAACACACGCAGGACTCAATCCTCCTGGCACTAGCGAATCGTGCGGTCGGGGACGACGCACCTGGCTCTGCCTGCTTTATCTCCCACCCCATCTTGGCCAAGTGGCCACCCACAACACCCATGTCTGCCAGCAGCCGGCTGGCCACTTCCCAAGAGGACATGACGTTGGACTGGGCAGCCATGAGCTGGTCCTGTGGGTGCAACACGCACACATGGCAAACAAATGATGATGAGATCGGGGGATGAGGTTGAGAGTGGTTGTTGTGGGTATCTCCCATGCCCATGTTGCCTCCTGCCCACCACACCCACCATTGCAAAGCACTTCGTGCGCCGCGGATAGCTGTGTGTAATGCCACGGCATTCCACCCACCCACCTACACCTGCTGCACAAACAGCCACCCCCATCCCCCAAGCTCAGCGTCCTGCATCCCACACACCTCGAGTGCAATGACTTTGGCGCTGTGCTCCATGATCATCTTCTCCGTGTCCGCCGCGTGCACGCGGTTGAGCGCGGCCAGGGCGTCCTTGTTGGCCAGCGCCACCTCACTGCGCATGCGCTCCACCTGGGCCAGGGGCCACGGGCCAGGAGGGCAGCAGTATGCATGCCGGCAGGGCAGGGCACATGCTGGGAACGTGCTGCCATGGGCATGGCACGAGTGGAATGCACGCAGTTGGCTTTCACCCACGGGCACATCCTGATTGTATATTGCCGAACATGGACCGCCTTGCATTGCATACCTCGATACCTGTGGTTGCCACTGCAGCCAGCAGCTGCACGCAGACAAAAGATCCTGGCCCCCACCTCATGCCTTGCATTTTCTTCTCGTTGCAGTGCCGCCTCAATCTGCCTTGCCATGTCTTCCCGCTCCATTTGCAGCATCTGTGCAGCTGCCTGGCGGTCCGCGTCACATGCAGCTTGCAGCCGGCTGACCTGCGGGCCGCATACCGCACAGACCGTCAAAAGCTTTCCTCCTACTGCGCACAACTGGCTCTGGGATCTGATCCATTCCAACTTTCCACGCAAGATCAGCACGCAGGATACGCAGCACACGGCACATGCAACCCTGCAGCTTCCGTGTTCTACAAGCCCCAGGCTCGTGCAGCAGCCAGCCACAGATGTGGGATCAATCACCGAACGAGCATGCTGCAGGATGTAAAGCACACCCACTCATGCACCCACCTCTGATTCCAAGTTGCCCAGCCGCGCTGCCAGCCGCGCTCGCTCCGCAGCCACCCGCTCTTCTGCTGCAGTCCGCACAGCTGCTAGCGCCTCTGCAGCCGATGACTCGCTGCGCGCCTTGGCCTGCAGGATGCAACACAACAAAACATAACAGCGGCATAATACAGCTTTCAGCTGGTTGCCGGAGCCTACAGGATGTACGCAGCAGATAACCGACCCACACCACTCTTGCTAGGGCACAGCATCAGCAGCCGTGTGGGCGCAGGACATGGCCACAGCAACATCCATACAGTTCATTGTGCTGTTTGTGAAAATGAAATAAGTAAGAATGAAGGGCATGTGGCCGAGCAACATCCTCGCAGCCTGGAGCACCAGAACGCATGACGAGACAGCACGAAGTGGATGCTATTGTAGCACCCTCATGTCGTACCGTAGCCAATGCTGCCTTTGATGCCTGCTCGGCTGCAAGCAACCCTTCCAGTGCAGCCACACGCTCGCGCAGGCGGTTGCTTGTCGCTGCATCCATTGCGGCAGCAGTTGACTTGCTCTGCAGGATGGAGGACAGTGCCCGCAGCGCGCGGCCCATGCGCACCACCGCATCCTCCAGCTCCCCCACAGCACCATCCCACATGGACAGCCGCTGGCCCAGGGCTGCAGGCGCAGTGGCAAACAGGGCAAGCAGTGGGGTTCCAGCTCGGCAGCCCAGGGGTGAAGATCATCACATCACCCCATACACGCCAGCAGAGGGCAACAACAGCAATGGCTTTCATAATGCTCATGTGCGGCACAAGCGCACAATGCATGCCCACTGCTAAATGCTTGCACAAGGGTCACATCCAGCTGATAGCAGCATAAGGCAGCAGTGTGCCGTGCACTCTCCTTTCAGCGGCTGCGGAGGCTAAGGACCTGCGCAGCACAATACGCCACGCACCTCCCAGCGTGCGCTCTGTGTTCTCCACCAGATGCCCCAGCCCACGCACCACGGCAGACTGCAACTGTGTGAGCCCGCTCATGGCGCGGTCAATGCGCGGCATCTGTGCAGGAGGTCACCAATCATACCAGTTGTTGGAAAGGCATCCCCTCGCACTCTTCTGAGGATAAGCTTTATTACATGGAGAGAGACCCAGCTGGGGCCAGAAACAATTCAAGCAGCTGCAGGAGGCTGACAATGTTCCTCATTATGTCCTCACTGTGCAACAAGCAGCCTGCCACAAGGTTTTTCTGGGTGCCGCACCAGTGTGCCTAGAAACTCGGCGTGCAGCTTGCGCGCCTGTGTGGCACGGTATGCTGCCTCCGACGCATGCGCCTGTGCTGCCTCGCTCTGCCTGTGCATCATCTCCAGCTCCTCCTCGTGTGCTGCCGTCGCCTGCGCCAGCTGGCGCTTGGCATCTGTGCGGAATGACCAGAGCCCCTTTTTTCACATGCGGCAGCCGTGATTAGTGCCAGTAGTGCATTGGCGAGTTCTCTGTGCTGGAAACAATGGGGGTAAAGCCCATACCATGCATGCAAGGGGTGCAGGACGTACAGCATGCTGCTTGTTCAAGTTCGATGCCTGGGGCCTAGGCAAAAGATTGCAGCCCACACCTGCCGCCATGGCCTTGTAAGACGCAACCTGCACCTGCAACTGAGTCATGACTTCGCTTGCTTCCACGCCCTGGCTCAGTGTGGCCTGGTAGCGGTCCTCTGCGTCCAGCAGCAGGTTGTTGAGCTGCTCACAACGTGCCTCACTCGCCGCCAGCGCTGCCTGTGTGTGGCATATATTGAGTACGAGAGGTGTACGAGCTGGAAGATGCAGGTGCACCCCTGTCCCTGCTACACTGTGTGCGCAGCAACGTGGCTTGCTGGTAGGAACCTGGGAGAGCTGGTGCTGTGTGGGGGTTTGATCAGGTCAGTGTGATGTGCATAACATGTTGCCTCACCCAAGACCAGGCATGATATGGTGCAAGGGTGCAAGAACCACCTTTGAGTGCTCCAGCTGCGCTGCTAAGTCTGTTGCCCGCCGCTCATGGCCTGCCGACAGCTCCTGTGCCAGCTCCAGCGACCGCGCCATGCTGCGCACCTGCCCCTCTGCCACTGCATGCTGGCCGCGTGCAGTGGCCAGTGCAACTTCCACAGTGCGCTGTGCACTCCTGCTGTCATTCAAACCCTCCTGCAGCCCCCGGATCTGATCCTGTAGATTCTGAATTGTGTCGTCCTTGGCAGCTAGTGCGGCCTGTGGCGCATGCGGGCGCATGCCATGTTGATGGGTGTCCCTTGCGGAATGGCTGCAGTCATGTGTGAACCGACGGAGTGTTCACCAAACAAGTACGTCTGTGTAAGCCGCACCTGCAGCGCTGCCTGCTTGGCCTCCATCGTGTGCGCGTTCTCGCGCGCTGCTATGTTTGCCTCCCGTGATGTGCGCAGCTCGGACATCAATGCTTTTGCGTCTGCCTGTGATGATACTAGCTGCGAGCGCAGCTTTTCTACCTCTGCCTGTGACAGCATGATCAGCATGCACAGCATACCAAAAGCCACGTGTAAATGACCAGCGTGCAGCATGTATCTATGCCTGTTTAAAGATGTGCTTCCCGACCACCCCGTACATCATACGTTGTGCTCAGTGCCCCACAGGGTCAGTGCACCAGCTGCACCTTGAGTGACCCCTCCGACGCCACCCACGCATCTCGCTCGCGCCGCAGTGCCGCTGCCTTGAACTCGGCATCTTCAGCCAGCTGCTGCACGCTGTGCCGTGACCCAGGAGCATGCAACATGCAACCGCATAGTCTTTGTGGCAGTACACACCTTATCAGATGGTCCCAACACTGTGTTTTTGGCGCGGTTTCTGCTGAGTGTGCACAGCCATTTATTTTAGCATCGCCACAACCAGCCCACAGCACAAGCACTGCCAGCTTGTCTGGCTCCGCACCTGGCCAGCTTGTCCAGGCTGGTGGTGGCGCGGCCCGACGCCAGGGATGCCTCATACTGCAGCTTGCTGTGTGCGGTTCTCAGCGCGTCAAGCTGCTCCTGTAGCGGACCCAGCCTGTGAGCAGGACAGCCAGGCGGGCATGCACCATGGTGCATGTCCGTTCAACTTTGCATGCACCTGATGCATCGCAAATGCTGTGAATACAGCCCATATGCAGTCAGACAGACCCAGACCCTCGAAGCGCACACACTTGGCTGCAGCTGCCTCGGCACGTGCTGCGCGCGCACTGGCATCCTCCAGTTGTATCCCCAGGCTCACGCTACGTGCTGATTCGTTGTCATAAGCTGCCTTCAGCTGCAAATCAAGCAGGAGGGTTGGTTCTATGTTTGATATTTTGCTGCCATTAAGATGCTCGACAGTGCCGCAGTCGCAGTACCCCACAGCCATGCACACCACAAGCGGAGGTTCTTATGTCGCGTCTACTGTGGGCCGCGCACGTACCCGATCAAGCTCCTGCTGCTTGACTTGCATCATACGAGACACTGTGTCATAGTTCCTTTGAACTGCATCATGCAGCCATGGGACTGTTTCAGTTGTTGTGCATGCACAGGTGCATGCAAGATCATGCAAAGCCATGCAGGCTCAAGAATGACACAGCTGCAGCAGGATGCTGAGCACAGTGGCGCACCTGACAGCAGGGCCAGAGACTTCTCCTGCAGGTCAGCTTTCAACTGCTCAACATCCACGGTCGGTGGTGGCGGAGCTTGGCCGTAGACACCCCTTGCCCGTGTTGTCATTTCGAGATGTGGCTACCGACTGCCCATCGAACGACTTGAGAAGATGACAAATCAAAAGTAGGGATTGGGAGGTCTTATATTTAATGCATTCACCATTTACCGTGAATCATCCAGCTTGCCATCGGCCCACACAATTCCTGCCCCGCGCGGCTTTAGGTGTTGCCACATAGCGTTGATATAATTTATGACGAGGTAGATCGATTCACTCCCTTGACATCGATGTACCTCATGTACTGCACTGATTGTCTGTAGCTGACTGGGGCGTTTGCCTGGCACTTGCGCATGAGGCATGAGCCATTTCTTCTGCTCCCTCCTCAGACCTTGTGCCGCCAAAATGCCTGGCCTGGAACTGCATCTGAATATGATAGCAGTAAGAATTTGGCTGCTGAAAAAGGCAGCCAATGGTGCTGCTGGGAGCTTGCCATAGTAGAACAAACTGCGGGATGTTCCTGACTGATGTAACTGTTGTGTGAATACATGCTTACATAACCATAAACGTTGAGTGTGGCCACAGGTGTCCGTCCACAACGCCATGGCAGAAGTATTCGTACCGGCAACTTAATTTGTTTTGGAACTGGGTCACTCGCACTGGCACGTTTGTAAAATGCAACAGCAAGGAAAGTAAACCGCAGTGCATGGCAGCCCCCCACCTGGATCTCATGTGTGCATGGTGCTTGCAAAGGACGTACAGCAAACTGATGGCAATGCCTGGGTCCGGAAAAGGCCTTGAAAGCAAACGATCACAAACAACGGCCTGAAGCATTGTGAGGGTTATCCCACATCTTGTGCAAGTCGAGAGAATAGTTCTGGGACACACCAGCATGCTGATGGTGTTGCATGTGTAAATGCGCGGCCATATGCCCCACCCCTTGCCTCAGTCTGCCAACGCTCTCAGGCCTTGTGCGTACTCTGTGCGTCGCAGATCAATGAGGCCATAACCTCGTGTGTAGCTTTGCACTGTGTTAATAGAGCAGGGTGACAACCAAGTTGATACTGCAGGGGTTCTGCACGTCCATCAATACATCACACACCAGACGATTGTGATGGTGGCGGCATTGGCAGAGCCACAGTGCTTGCCTCACTCATGTGCTGTGCCTGTTTGCTGCTGTTTGCCCCCTGGAATGCCCCTGGCGGGCTGTTGGTCAGGTGGCCAAGTGCAACAGCTCGGAAGCCGCTGCCTGGGCTGACGGCACCTGCAGCAGTGGCTTGGCCCGGCCTGGGTGTTGTGGTGGCAGTGTGTTGTGCAGCTGGCTCAGGCACAGCAGGCGGTGCAGGTCCTGAGCTAGACAGCCTGTGTGGCACCGGCACGGGGCCTGAGCTGGACAGGCGGCCTGAGGCGGACACACGCGTGCCCGAGCCTGACACGCGGTAGTTGAAGGACGGGTGAGCGCCAGTGCCCATGGGGGAGGGCACCACAGATGAGGTCATGGAGGGTGTTTGAGGCACAGAGGAGGCAAGGGTGGATGAGTAATAGTCAGTGGATTCCTCCACCAGCGATGGCAGAGCGTCTGCCACCAGCAGGCCCACAACCGGGCCACGCGGGGCACCGCCGGACAGAGTGCGGGTCACCTGGCCAGCACCCTGCATGCCGCTGCTTGGAGGCAGCTGCCCTGACGGCGGCCCACCCGCAGCCTGCCGCAGAACCGCCACAGCCTGCGAGTAGCTCATGTTGTTGCCCTCTGGCAGTGCCAGCACGCTAGGCTGCGGCTGACCTGCCTGCCGCGCCTGTGGCGGTGGGCCTGCAGCAGGGGCTGACGCAACAGCCGTGGACGTGGCGACCGCATCCAGTGCGCTGCGGGACAGGCGCGACAGGCCACGGGACATGGAGTTGCGGCCAAGCGATGGCTGGCTGGTGCGCAGCGCGTCCGACCCAATGCTCGCAAACGCGAGCCCAGGGCGGAAGGAGGCGTGTGAGCCGAATGAGTCGATGCGCACCAGGGATGCGGCTGCGGCCGCCAAGCCCTGCTGCTCGGGAGCACCCAGGTCGCCCAGCAGGTCGGCCATCTCGGGCACGGCCTGCATGCGGGCATGGCATCATCGCGCAGCTACGATATGGCAGGATGTGTTCATGCTGCAGGTGAGCAACTGGAGCTACCATCAGAAACCAGGTCACTAATGATGAATGTCTGGTGTCTGTTGGCAGGTTGGGCATCTATTGTGTTGAACTGTACACATGCACAGGGACCAGGGCTGTGTACAGTACCAGCAGATGTGTTGGCAGACATGTTGCACACATGTGCATCCGCACGGCGCTGCCAGCTGGCGCACCTGGTCATGTGTCGCGCGTGCAACACGGGCGCGTGACAGTGTGGTGTCAATGGTGGAGGGTGCAGGGGAGCCCGACACAGACGGTGGCAGCTTGCTGAAAACGATGCCCTGCACAGACAATCGGGTATGCAAGACCGCCAGTTGAGGTTCGGAACTGTTGCAGATGCTGGCCATGCTGATTCGCTCTGTCCCTTCAGCATGCTTGAAGAACACACCCAGTGTGCACGATTGGCCCGTCATTCCACTCACATGCCTTGTTGTGCTGACACCTACAGCGATCAAGGCATATTGTGTTCCCATCCGCACTGGCCTGGCCAGCCGCCACACCTTAATGCCACCACAACAGCGAGCAAGCTAGGAAGCACTCCACAAGCACCCTTTTCACACCTTGACATCCAGTGGATGCTTGGCCGAGTCGCCGGCATACGCAGCAGAGCTGGCATGCAGCAGCCGCTTCTTCATAGGGTCACTGCTGGTGGGGCCAGCGGACGCGTTGATGGATATGGGCAGGCAGCTGGCCAGGGCCAGAGCAGAGTCATCAGTTGCTTCATCACCACCACCACCATTGGCCTGCAGCCAGAGGGGCAATGCCAGAGAAACATGATCGGCAACCAGGGGCGATCCCCCAGCAGTGGACATTGGGAGCAAGCTGTAAGCGTGCGGAGGAACTGTGCTCACGTGGGGTGCATTGCACCATGCGCATGGGAAGGCCGTGCGCTACTGCATGTGGACGCGTGCGTCAGCATGGGTTTGAGCATCCTCACGATGCTGCTGCCGCTGTGCATGTCTGCAAATACAGATACGGGTGATGACAAATATTCAACTCATGCAGGCAGTGCACACTCCCTGCCATTTCACCTTGCTCCCCATGCCGTCAGATCCCTCCAGCCAACGCATGATGGATGCGGCCTTGGATACCGGCTCTGACACCTGGTGTTAAGGGCACACACATGTCACAACCAACGGCAAGCACAAGGTCAGCCTCTATTTTGCGCGGGGTGCAAACAGACAGCCAGCAGGGCGGCAAGTTGCGTCGATGCATGCACCCTGTATGGATGCGTCGCACACAAGCTGCACATAGCTGCAACACATGTCATACCGCTGCACCCTGTCCATGAATCAAGCACAAACCCCACAGAGGCCCCACCACAATCACCTTGCCGTTATGCGCCTCGTTGAGCACGCTGGTGGAGGTGAGGGCGCCACCCTTGCCACCACCCACCCGCTGCATCTCCACCACCCCTTCTACATCATTGTAGTCCACCACCACATTGGGTGACACCTCCAGCTCTGTGTCCTTGGGGGCCTTGCCACTGCCTCCGTGCCGATACAGGCCCAGTGGGCTCTCCAGGTCAGACCTACAGCACACAATGAGGTGACATTAGTGTTGCGCAACTCCTAGTGCATGGATCAATCTCAGTGCATCTCACCATTGTGCGCAAGACCTTGTAGGTAGCATGGTGCATAATGACAACACGCATGACACTGGCACAGGGTTGATAGTGGCAGGCAGCTTCAGGAGAAGCAGCTGCACAACGCCAGATGAGCATGCAGGCAGCAGTGCAAGGCAACGATGCGCTGCACAAGCGCTGTGCAGTGCGCGAACAGACGTTGCAGTCGTTGTGAACATCGGCATGCTTTACAGCCTTGCTGTGAAATCGTTGCTGTGAATCTGCGTCGTGATTGTTCTTGGCATGTGCAAACATAGGTGCTTCAGACACGCACTTGCTGAATGCGGACGTACGACGACTGCGACGCCACAGGCAGCAGCAGCACACGAGCAGTAGCAGGGCACCTCCCACACTGCCAATCACAATGCCAGCAATCTGGCCTCGTGTGAACTTCTCGCGGGCATCGGCTGCAACTGCGAGTGCACGGCGTGTGAGTTTGTGCAGATGCACATAGGTCGGTAACAGCGCACATAGGGCGCACACAACACCAGCCATGACAGTTGCTACAGTACTCGTGCATGTTGCTGCCCAGTCAGCGCCGCGCCGCACAAGGCATCTGCATGGGGCCGATCCCATGCATGTTGCAAATTGTGCATGTCAATTCTGCAAATGCGACAGGCTGCTACAACTGCAGGAGTTGCATAGGTGTCAGGCATGCTGCAGCCTCAGCGCTTGCTACGGTAGACTCGGTCACGAACAAGGACAGCTGGCGACGACCGAGGCGTGTGGATTCCTCCTTTGCCATAACTTACCTCGTAGTACGAGCGAGGCGATCACTAGCACAGCAATGCTGTGCTTGTGCAGCATTCTCCCACAGCCTACAGCACCCTAGGCGGGAAAGCAGACTCAGCTATGAAAAAGCCAAACAAATTCTTGGCAAGAGCCAGCCCGAGATTTACGGCCTACTCGCCCCGAACCCAGAGCCCTGACTAATCAAAACGAGAAGTTAGTCGCTTTTTGTACTTCGTTCTTAATAGCACGGGTACTGTTGAGATGATCTAGACGGCCAATTGTGCCTTGTCCGTTTTCAGGTTTGTGATTGAAGTGCCGTACCCTCTGCAGCATAATCAAGGGTTACAAACAGATCTTAACTGCTGCCTCCACAGTGCCACTGCGGGGAGGGCTGTGAGCAACTAATAATAAGTCTTTGCAGCATCATTTCTAATATCAATGCTCACAATAACCCTTTTCTCCCTGCAGATTGCAGTTTCCCCCTTGCTTTCCCTCCTCATTCATGTCACTAACTTGGAACCTTGGAGCATGGCACCCTGCCAACCAAAACCTGAGCGTGCATACTCTTCCGCCAGCACTGTGACTCTCCTGCATGCTTTGCTGAGCTAAGACGGTGAGTTGGCCATCACCCAGGTTACGAAATGATATCATGAACCTTGTACATCTTTCGCATTAAGTTCATCGAGGCGATGCGTGGCTGATTACAACGAGGATTTTTTGGCGGGCCAGCCCGCCCACGTCCATGCGCACCTCATGATGGTTTCTGCAGAACGCGCCCGTGAAACGTCACCAAACTTAGTGGGGCAACTTTCTGCACGTAATCAACGGCAAGAATGAGCGAGGGCAGCGGGTGAGTGGTGCACCTAACTCACAAAGACTATGCACAGGCACACTTGGGGTAGACGTGTGTGTGCTGTGCTGCATGGCTGGTGGCACCATGCAGGTCATCGTCAATGGTCAAGACGTTCCATCTGGTGCTGTTTGCGCTGATGGCGTCATTCTGGATCATCTTTCTGGCTGGCGTTGGTGCGTGTTGTCCTGCCATCAGACAAAGGTTTGGCCTGCCAGGCTGATCTGGATGCGTGCATTACATTCTCGTACTCTGTCCTGCTCAGCCCAGCACCTACCTTTATCATAACGATGCATCACAGCTCGTGTCGAGGACAACTGTGTGGAGAAGAGTGCCAGCGGCGCCTTGCCTCTGGGTCGCCGCATGCTGCTAGGCAAGAGCAAGCAGGTTGAGGGCTGCGGCAATGCGCTTGGCCTTCATTGGTATGTCTGCTCTGGGGTGCGATCGGTGCTGCCAGCAGCATTACTGTCTTACTGCACACTTTCTTGTCTGCCTGATGAGCGGCTTTGGGTGCACAGGGGGGCTGTTAGGTGTCCAGCTGCAACAAGGCTGCAGCTAGGTTGCAGGCGCACGTCAAGACGTCATGATGCTTATGCTAACCACCGCACCTGGATGTCAATCAACACACATACAGGTTTGTTGTGTTCTTCCAGCTGTTCCTCGTCCTGTGCGCTGTGCTGCTGGCCAGCGGCTCTGCCGTCATGGCGCGCTTTCAGCAGGCCCTGGTGCTGGGCTTCACAATCAACACCACCCTGCTCATTGGACTTGCACAGACTGCCGCATTTCAGGCCTGGCTCCTGGATGATACAAATGCTGGCAACGGCTGGTGCGTGGAAGCACCAGCATGTGGTACAGACGTACAGTGCATGCAGGTGCATTGGCACATCAGTTGCGCCCTCATAGCATACGCGTGTGTTGCTCAGGTGAACAACCAACTGGTGTACGGGCAGTGAGCATGTGGACCTTGGTGTGTTCCGCCTCGCAGGCTGTCCGGCGTGCGCTGCGCGGCTGCGGGCATTGTGGGCTCTATCATCATGAACTTCCTGTGGATCATCTGCATGTGTGATGCCAGTGGCAGCATTGCGCCAACCCTGGTGCTGCCGCAGGTGCAGTTGCTCACAGGCTGCCAGATCTCACACAAGTGTTCAGTGTGCTGCATCCTTGTGCTTTGCACCTCGTCCAACGCCTGATATCGGCATTGTGACGCTGCTTACGCACGGTAACAGAATGTCACCGCAAGGTTGACACTGAGCGCACTGAGTACACTCCATGCCATGGCATGCAAGTAGTACCCACTTCTGACTGACTTCTGACGCTGCTGCGTGTCTACACCATGCTGCTGAGCAGGTGAGCATGCCCAAGGGCAAGGATGTGAACGAGCCCAACGCAGCGTATGCACAAGCCCCTGCCCCCGCCGCGGCCCTGCCAGCGGCACCTGCATCCCCCCCCGCCTGAGCAGCAGTCATATCGCCATGCAAATGAGCATGAATTGTTGCTGCTACCCGGCACTGCTGGCATCAGCAGCATAAGGAAACAGGGTGCTGTGGTATTTTTGCTCGTTCCTCTTACAAGAAGATTTTGCAAATCCGCATTGGCGTTCTTTACCTTGCGCATATAATACACTATGTCTACATGGCTGCATGGCTTGATGCATGGTTCTCATGCGAGAAAACCGACGTCATCAACACCGTCTGATGTAAATTTTTCTGACGTCTGTGTTTGGTGCCCAGCGCCATCACTTGTGCCGTTCAGCGCCACACCTGTCTCACACAACAGCCGTAATCTGGGGTTGTTTCCAGCGGCACAATACCTGTCACGGTAACATTCAACTACACAAGTCAGGATGCGGCTGCTTGGCGTCATTCTCTTTTCGTTGATGCTGGCCTTCTGGGTCATTTTCCTCGCTGGAGTGGGTGAGTTATTAAAAACATTACATCCTATGCAATACGTTGAACCATCTTGAGTACGCCAGTCTGGGGCCGGAGCACCTTACCACTAGCATCGCACGCAACACCACTCGAACGGTCGTGATTGCCCTTGCCACCGAGCCGATCCTGGAGCACAGCGCCCCAGTCGCACCGCGTGCCTGCTTGCCTGCTTCTCGGTGGGCCCTTGCTAGTGCATAGCTGGCGCCGCTTGCACGGAAGCTGTCGCTGCACCCACTGGAGAGCCACAGCCATTCGCATTGCCCTGAGCCCAGAGGGAGCACCACAGCATATGTACAGCAAGCCCACATCAGCTGCAGCACTGCCGAGGCAGCATCATGAGCTCAGCATTCAGAATCCTGTATGTGGCGGTTGCAGTGCCCGATGCATTCAGGAACTGGGTAACGTCGCGCTCCGGCATTGACCAACCAACATCAGACAGCGGCTGGTCCGTCTCCACCACCCAAGTCAGCCGCGTCAGGGATGCGCCCTGCTGCTTGCTGCCAGCCCGCCCATCACAACACACACCATGCAAACGGGCGCTCCATGCGTGCAGGCCGAAGCGAGGACGCGTGCGTTAAGGCGGCCACAGGCAACAACGGGGGGGATTCTGGGCGTGCCAAGGCTGTGGAAGCATGTGGCAACCAGCTGGGCCTGCAATGGTGATTGGCCAGGGCACGTGAGCATTCAGGAACCTGCCTGGTTGAGGAGCCCTTCAGCACGATACAGAGACAGTTGATGTTGCTGCATGCGACTGGCATGCCTCCACTTGTCTGCTAATTTCATCAGTGATCTGGTTGGTCCCGAGCTCTAGACCCGCCCCATGGTCGTGCAAACCCATCTTTGGTTGGGCGTGCAGGTGGGTGCTGTTCTTCCAGCTCTTGCTCATCATCGGCGCCATTGCACTCGCTGCTGGATCTGCGCTGATGGCACGATTTGAGCAGGTAAGCTGCAATTGCTGTTTTGTAACAACAACCACCTGCTGTGGAGTGTGGGGTGCATGGTGCCAGAGTAACATTCCCGTTCGGCGCGTGCCATCTGCACAAAACCTTGCAAGTGTTGACTGGGTGTGGGCCCAGCACCACTGGCACGGCAGGGATGCTGGTGGGCACTGCCGCACCTTGCAAACTATTGTGTGTTTGTCGCCCACACAGCTGAAGCAGCAGGGTGTGCCATCACCTTGACTTACCTTAATTGCTGATTCTCAGCCAATCGATGTTGGTTCCATGCCTGCGTACAACTGAGCAGGCTCTCGTGCTTTTCTTCGCCATCAACATGCCGCTGTTGATGTCCATCGCACATGATACGTGCCTGGGGGCTTATACACTGCGCAACACATCCGGTGCTGTGTGAGTATTGTGCACATCGTGTGCCACTGCCACTGCCACTGCCACTGCCACTGCCACTGCCTTGCCACCCAAGACCCTTAATCCTTGTGGCTGTGCCCAGGCGCCCCAAGCACCAGACATATGCTTGTGCTGGCATTAAGTATCCCTTCAACCTCCTATTTTGCTCTGCAGGCTCGATGGTTATCGTGTGACGGCAGCTGGCGTCGTGGTCGAGATCATGCTCAACTTTGTGTGGCTGATTTGCACGACGGAGTCCAGTGGCGAGTGGCGCATCACCCTGGCCCTGCCTGGTATGATCCCCCCTGCAGCTCCGGCTGGGACTGGTGCTGGCAGTGCTGCAGGCAAGAGTGTTGGTGATGGTGCTGTGACAAAGACCAAGTGGGGCTTCTTCAGCAAGAAGAACGATGCTCAGACCAAGGACGTAGAGGCGGGCATGGGCCAGACAGCACCCCCCATGAGTCCCAAGACTGACCCTCGTGCGACACCTGTCCATGGCAGCAGCCCAGCAAAGAGCATCAGCAGCACCGACTCGGGCGTAAGCGCAGGCGCGGTCACCATCACCTATGCTGAGTCCGCCTACGTCGCACCAGCCGGCCCTGAGCAGCCCTCTGCACCACCTGCTGGGCACCCTAAGCCTTGAGAACCTAGAATGAAGGGTGTATGTACATGGGTTGGATGGATAAGTGTGATTGTACATAGGCTGCCACTGTTTGTAGAGCACTGAAGATATGTTATTGTGGCCCAGTTGCGCAGCCTGTTCCGTGTTGGTTCTGCCGTTTTGGTGATTCCATCATGACGCAGTTTGCTTACAGCTGCCCATGTATCCATGTTGAATGCAGCAGCCGAACAAGGTGCTGTACTGGTGGGCTGGTGTTGGGCGCCTGCTCGCCCCCGGGTCTTGGTCGTGTGTCCTCCTTGCATATCATCTGCGTGTGTCATCTAATCGTTAACCGACTCCTTTTGGTGCAACTCACTGTGTGTGTGGGCCTGCCAGGCTCCGGCAACCAGCTGAAAAGCTGTGATCTGCCGCTGCTTTGTGATGTGTGCGTGCCCTGTAACTACAAGTCGAAAGCATCTGATGATTGGAGCCACAAGTACAATGCAAGTTGATGGGTAGCCCAAGTCACGCATGCAAATGCACATGCAAGCATGCACACCGTGCACACTGCACAGTGCACACTGCACCCAGTGCACACTACACAGGCATATTGTATCTTCAGGCATGGATCACGAAGGGACGAAGGGTTGCAGTAATGATTGACACGGGCATTGGTAAGGCAGAGGAACATATCATACAGAATGTTGTTGCACAGGCGAAAACTGCACACCAGGTGCAAGTTAGAGTGGTATCATGCCAGCAATTATTGGAGTGTGGGCCTGTGCCGGTCCAGGCGTTCGCTCCAAGTCCTCAAGACACTTACGGCATCCACAGAAGCGCTGTTTCGCGGGATGATTGAAGGTAGGGTGTGCATGAATTGGGGCGCGCAAGCACATGGCATCGAACAGAAGCCTTGGGTGCCACAACGATGATACATATATACATGATAATCATGCTCTGTGCAGTTGACATGTTTCTGCTTTGAGTGCACTCGAAACAGTTTTGCCTGTCCGGTGCACAGGATTACGTGCAAACACCCAAATTCTTTCAACCAGTTAGGGTGCATCCCATCCAGGGTTGGGGCCAGGCACAGGAAGCACAGTGGGCGGTGGGCGGACGGGCTTGCAAGGGCTGCTGCGAGGATGCTGCTGGGTAGCTTAATGCGTTCGTAAATTGATGGTCGTCATGGCCAGGAAGTGCGATGTTGACGGATGCTTCTATGGCTGTTTACACTGGTGTGTGCAGGCGCAACTACAAGGACAACACGTATTTGCCTCAAACGCCCATTATAAGGTGTGCAGAGCGCGTGGGAGGGCGCGGGAAGTTCTTACAGATGTGCGTGACGTGGGACGATTTCATGATACTTTGTAGCAGCAGATGCGGACATTGCAATGCGATCTCGCCGTTTCATCGCAACACGGCACCCATCCGGCTTTGCGGCCAAAGGCTTGTCAACCCATGCAAGCACGTACATACCACATCCTGTCACATACATCCCAGCGAGAGTGCTTGCAACACCCAGGCTCGCATGCATCCAATGACTGACTCCACACTTGTTGCTCATATGCTTGGCTTTGCAGCAAGCACACAATGACCAACTACAGGGACCTGCTTATTTCTTGCAGATCTGCTGCTGACCTTGCATTGGGGAGCTCTTTAAGATGGCCAACATTGCCAAGATCCTCAACATTTTCATCCTAATCGGCTTTTTGGTGAGCGGCTCACATGGAGGACTGGTTGGTTGGGCCATTGCATACTTTGCGGCATTAAGCTGCTGAAGCACCTGCTCTGTGAGCTCCGTCCCCTATAACACCTGTCCAGATCCATGGCGGGACCGGAGGCGCAGGAGTACCTTGCCATGGTGTTAGCCAGCCATGGCAAGTATGCAGCTTTGGAATGAACACGCATGTGCTCATGTGCTCTTCACCTCCTGCATTATCAACGCGCTGTTTGTGCAGTGCTCATGGATCGTCATGCTGGCGGGTATTGCCAAGACAGAGGACACATGCGTGAAGGCATATGATGGAGAGGTGCGCTGAGCTGCGCCAAATGTGCACATAAGTGACATAGCATAACAGTGCACAAGTCTGTAGAGAACTGCAGATCTCTAGGGTGCATGGCCCTCTCAGCTCATTACCGCGACCCACGGTCTTTCATCCATGTGTTTGACAACCTGAGATACTTGACAAAGACAGCTGGCTGAACAAAACGATGGTTGCACCATCCATAAACATCTTTGTTTGCGCGCAGGCTACTGGCTATGGAGGTGTCAGCTTTGGATTTAATGGCAACATTCAAGGCGCCAATAACGCTGCTAACAACGCTGCCAACAACGTTGCCAACATTATCAATAACATCTTGAACCCAAATGGTCGTCACCGCAAGTGCGTGCAATCCTCAATTTTATGCAGCACAGTGAACGTTACGAACCGTGGACCAATGTCATCTGCATGTTTCACCTACATCATCGGTTCACCATTGTGTCGAGCCTTGACTAGGACGCACTGCTTGAACTTTGCTCAAACGCCAACTACTTCCATCTCAGGATGCTGGCATCTGAGCGCACCCTGCTGAAGTTTAACAAGGTGGAGAGCTGCGGCATGCAGCTGTCTCTTTTCTGGTGGATCGTCTTCTTTGAGCTGTTTGGTGAGAGGCAGGCATCATCATAACTGAACCCTGGCCAGTGAGGACACATGTGCCCACACAAGTGGGCAAGAGCTCACGCACATTCATTGCGGTAGATACCACCAGGTACCACTACGCCCACCAATTGAACACATTCATATGCACTCATCGCAGCGTGTCCATCTCAACCCCATCTCATTGATGCAATCATTGTCCTCCCCATGCTGCCACATGCGCAGCCATTCTGGGTGCCATCCTGTTGGCCTTTGGCCTTATTGCCAAGTTCAAGCCTGTGATTGCTGCCTTCTTCTACATGGTCACTCCCTTGCTGTGCGTGATGAACTACTGGGCGGTGGGTGAGTCCTACGTGTCCAACGCCACTGAGATCAACACGGACTACTATGACGGCACCAAGGTCACTGCGGCCGGCACCACCGCCGTCCTGGTGAGCTGCTTCAGTACGACCTAGGGTGCTCTCTGGCCTGGACTGAAGGCGCTCGCCTACCTGCTCCACTGAACGACTTTGTTCGTTTGTTGCCTTAACATTCATCATGCGCTTCGACGCCATGCGCCGTGCAGATCTTCAATTTCCTGTGGATCCTGGTCAATGTGTCTGAGGATACGCGCCTACAGGCGCAGGTGGGTGGCAGCGGTGTCACACGGGTCAACAGCGCCGGCTCCGCCCCCGCTGCCAAGTGAGAGGTGATGCAATTCTACCCAAGGCCGCTGCATGTGCTGGAGCGCTTTGTGGGCACTCTCAAGGCACCCAGGCCACATAACCTCCTACAAGGAATGCTTGACTGCGTACTTGCGCCTGCGCCCAGTTCAGTACATTCACATTGAATGCATGTGCGTGGTTGCGTCAGGACTTTGATCAGCGCTCCAAAAGCGCAAGCAATGTACGACTGGGTGGCCTGGGATATGACTAGGTGACGCGGGGCCTTGCAGCTGAGGCATGCATTGGATGACTGTGAGATATGGGCTGCATTGCTGCAAAGCAGACGCAGATGCGATCAGTGCATGTATAATGTGTGCCAGGTGGAGGCTGAGAGGTTCCTGCGTGCAAACTGGTGTGTTGCATGTGTGTCATGTGCATAATTGATACTACGATTACCTTCCCGTACCTTTTCGGTTTTTTGCATTCTTGTGCCATACTCTTCACTGCTGCTTTGATTTATATCCCAGCTGTGCACTATGCGCTGCTGCGCCACTTTTACTGTCTTGATAGCGGACGCTGCTTCAAGTCGTATATTACCAGCTGCAAGATGCATGCTGTAAGTGTGTAAGAACAATGGCAGCAGGTCTTCAGTGGCACCCTCAAACGCTCTGACCATGGAGATTAACATGACATGCAACAAGCGATCACATCAACATGCCGAATTCAACATGTGGTACAAGGATGGAGACACAGCCAAGTAAGCATCTACTGAATCACCCCATGGGTGTCTTGGTTTCATATCTTGCAAGCGTTGGAACTCTCTAGCATCGACCCCACCATGTACAGCTTGAACGAGTTCTTCCATATCTGCATGACTGTAGTGCAGCTGCAATGTACCATAGTTGCTGCAGGCCTGAACCCAACCACTATGCCAATCGATGCACGTGCCTCTCCGGCCATGACTCAGTTCTTCTTGGTAGGCTTGCGGCTGGTACTCTTTTTCTGTGTGTTCCCTGCCTTGCTGGAGCTCACACCCACGGACTTCATGGCTTCAGCTGTTGCCTCCAAGCTCTTCAGGTCAGTTGCAGTAAACATGATGGAACCATCAGCGGCAGCCTTGCCCCACATGGAGGGCTTGGGAGCAGCAGCAGGCGCAGCGACCACGTTGTTCATGGGACGGCCCGCCTCCTTGGCATGTGCTGCGGCCGTCACGTGCTCCGCCTGCTCAGCCACCATGCGCCGCTGCTTCCACGCCGCAATCTGTATAAAGGGTATGTGAAGTGCCAACAAGCACACACAGCAGGCGTCGACAGATGACAGGCGTGCACATGGCAGGTGTGATCAGGTGAAAGCACTTGATGCGAGAGTACTCAACATGCAGCTGTCCATGGTGAATCAAAATGTTGAGCCACTTCCTACAGCGTAGGCAGCCCACCACACTGACCCACGCGCGCGCATCCTGAACGTTAGGGGGCAGCGGAGCGTCCTCATGCGCATGGGCACGAGGCAGCGCAAAGTTTCGGGGCTTCGATACCTGCATCATTTGACACAGGCACAGTGCAGAAAATGGAGGCCCTCGACAGTGCTGACTCAGAACAAAGGGTCTCGCAAAGGGTTTGACTCCCCGGAACCAAATGATCGCTCTATGAATAGTACAAGGTCACCACTTGATGCGTAATGTCCCTTACCGTTGCAGGAGAGGGGGAGCAGCGCACAGAAAACGCCATCATGCTACTCGGGGTTCCAGTAAGTGCAGCAGCTGTATGTAAATGTAAATTCCAGGTCGTCGCGATGTTTAACGGCGCATGGCCATGACATCATTGTGTAGAATCGCACCGAGCTAGGGTTTTGGGGTTGTGTCTGGTCGCACATCGGTGCTGTTCCACGCTGATTCGCGGCACATGAAGTGGAATTTGGCCTGCAGCCGGCTCGACCACCGTCTTGCATGCCACTTGCATACCATGCAAGCACTGCACCTTCTGGCTTCATTCACTGGATTCCTCAGCTTTGAGATTACCTACACGTTCTGCAAAACTATTTAGGAAGAGTGTGTCTACACATGTTGCTCAACCCATGCCTTGCGGCCGAGTGTGTGTAGCATGCCTGCACCCTTGCGCACAGCACCCTCCACCACATTGAACAACCTCTCCACCGTTTTCAGATTCTCCTCTTCACGACCAGCAAGCATGCCATTAAAAGTAGCAGACTCCTCAGCCTCCTTGTTCATGGTATCCTGGTTGTCCTCGTCCTCGTAATCGGCATGTGGGGCAGGTGGCTTGGGGCCCCTGCACCCAGTGTTTGGAACGTCATCAGTTATGATACATGTCACGCAGGGACACAGGGGAGAAGTTGTGTCATGGCTATCTTCTTTTTCGAGTGTACAACCACGCTGACAGCAGCGAGCAGTGCCAGAAGCAAGAGGACATGCACCTGGTGCGAAGCCGCACCTGAACACCATGGTTGGCATACTGGCCAGGCCACACTGGCTAACAAAAGGCTTAGGGCCTACAAAGCGCTTGATACGCATATAGCCCTTCTCGCCCCAATCTTCGCTCCATGAGTTTTTCAGGATGTAGTACGGCTCACCTGCAGCACGCACATAACAACCAAAACGGGGGACTCTACCACGGACCCACCGTTATGAATGATCAACAATGAACCACATCATCCACTACCTGGTTGACAATCAGGTGTGCACAAAGGTAATGGGTGCTGTGTTGCAGTGGCCCTCGTCGCTGCACAGAGCGTACCCTCTGGTGTGACGTCATAGCCCACCAGCACAATAGCATGGTCCAGCTCCAGCTTGTCCTGATCAGGACGGCCAAAACACAACTCGTCTGGGCTTTCACATGTCAGTCAGATGGCAGCATTACGTAAAGAGTGGCGAGGCATGAGGCAGCTGAGGAAGGGAGCCAGCGCCATATGCGTGGATGTTGTCCCACCTCCATGTGATGTGGTCGACCCATTCCAAAACAATAAGAAGCTGGCAGGCCATGACAGCCAAGTCAGCCATATAGGCCATTTGGCTGAACTTCGACAACATGATGATTGGCCTAGCATAACATAACAGGGGCGCATCGCAGCTGACAGCTGCTTGCTGGAGCCCAACACAGCGGACCAGAGAGCCATCTATCACGCAGTTCACCTATCAGAATGTGCTGCTGCTTGCAAGGCAAATAATAATCCTCTGCAACAAGAAACCCCAGCTCTCATTGAACTTCCTGTGCCTCAAGCCATTTGGCTTCTCACAAGAAAGTGCCGCACGCTGTACACACCAACACCAACCGCCTGTTTGAAAAGCCTATGGGGGGGATGGCGCGCCCCAAGCACACTATGTGAAAGACCGCACACAGGCGACACAGCACATGCAGCGTGCCGCCTGATGCAGGCTGTAAGATCAGCACCTGACCGACCCTGTTGCACTTGGGCCTTGATATTTGCACTTGTCGTGTTCCCACACAAAGTGTCTGGTGGCTGGGCCCGCAACGCATATGGGTTTACATGGATGCCAGCGCTGGCCAAACAAATCCGATTGTATGCTCCTCCCGCTAAGCAAACAGACCTACCTGGCAGCAGGGGATGTCAAACACGCCGCCGTCATAGTGGTGCCAGTCATCTAGGTTGGAGCCGCAGCAGATGGCTGAGATCACGGGCTGCCGTGCGCAGGTGGTATCTTGTTACATATCGTTGTGCCAGTGCCAGAATGAGTTGTATGGATTGTATGTAATGTGGTCAGAGGTTGTGGAGATCCATCACAGTGGGGCAAGTGCGTGCCAGGGCACTGTGGCATTAGCCACGCCACGTCTTCAAGCACCCAATGCAAGCACGATGTCAGGGCACAGCTCCCACTTACCCGCATGCTGATAGCCTGCATGAGCGCTGTCTCGTTGTAGGGTGGCACCGACTCCCAATCGTCCACCTTGACCTGCAAGCACGTGCGGTGCGCACCAAGTTGCTGGATGTGTGCTGGCGCTACAGCATGGAATAACTGGGCACCAGGATGCAGCTACTGATGAAGGTGTCGCTGCATCTATGCTGTATGCACTGTGCCACCTTCCTTGGTTCCTTCACTGTGCTCGCCTGCGTGCAGTAACCCACCTGATGGTCCTTCTCCTTCTTGCGGTCACATGAGTTGGTCTGGCCTGCATATGGGTAGTTGTCCTCCGAGGTCAGGCCCTTGTTGTAGATGATGTAATCCAGTGCGTTGTGGAACTCGCCCCCTGTGCATGTGCAGTGAAGCACATATGCAGAGGGGTACAAATGGTAGCATGTGAGCATGGGGATAATGTGTCCAGTGCGATTGGATCGTAACTGGTATGTGTTGCTGTGGGGGAACGCCTGTTCTCCCAGCATTGCTACAGCATGGACGCTGATGTGCACTGCAGGGCACCCTGAAGAGAAGCAGCACCTGCACATGAACCCCGTGCCCACATTCACCATTGCAGCCATGGTCGTGCTTGTCATCGCAGTCAATCAGCTGCTGCTCTGAGCCAGGGATCACCACGCCTGTAAGTGCACCAAGCAACAATGTACCATGTGAGCAAGCCCAGCAGTGAGGCATCACATCACAGTGCACCTGTTGACAACAGCAGTGGTCCCACCATGCACCCAGCATGGCCTGAGGCATTGCACCTGTGGCCATAGCAGATGAAGCCTCGGCAATGCCAACAGTAGCGAACGCCCAGCAACCACCACACTGCACGCATAGGGATGAATTGGAACTCAGGTGACCGTTATGCCCACAAGCAATCAGTCCAGCTGCAAGCCGAGCATAGTATCGGGCAGGTTTTCAGCTGGCTCGCCGCAACCAGTGCCAGAGCCATGGATAGTATGATGTGTGCTGGTCATGCAAATACACCCCGGTACGGCGGTAGGCACCGACACGCACGCACCGCCACCGCCTTCCCTTGCCCCCGCGGCTCTCACTCACCGACCAGTTGTGCGCGTGCTGAGAGCGCACTGGACCCATGATGTTGGCCATACGCCAGTCGACCTTCGGGCGCGGCTTGATGTGCTCGTACCGCCAGTTGAAGTAGCTGCATGTGGTTTGTACGTGCAAACGCACAGAGGCATGCAAACATACGTAGACAGTCGCGACCACGGCAACCCAGCAAGCTGATCACCGCCAGCATGCATAATACGTTCCAGCTGCACGTCCAGTCTCGATTCACATACCTCGGCTCACTGCCCACAGTGTGCTGCACAGGGCCCACCATGCCACGTGGGCTTTCAGGGCGGGTGAGCGGACGTGGAGCCAGCATTTTCGCACGAAACTCATCTGAACTCATGTCGGCCAGCCCATTCAGACCCAGCTGCACATGGTGTGATTGCCACAGTTCAATTGAATAAGGTCATTGTGCGAGGTCATTGTGTATACTTTACGAGCGTGCGCAATCCATGTGAGCCACCCCACCCTTGCATGCGGCCCATGCAAACATCAGAAACATGCTCACAGAACTGCGAGCCCCAATGGCCTGGATCTCTGCTGCCATGTTTCAGTCACATGTTGTATGCAAGCCCAGGCTGCCTCCTCTTATGATGGTGCACACACCTTGAGCTTGCGGCTCGGTTCTTGATTACGGTCAATCACCTTGTGTGCATTACTCAGCCAAATGCTGAAGCGTTGTGCATACTCCTGCCACAATTTACAAACACTGACAGCAACCATCATAACCCATATATATATGTGCATGATTGCGCAGTGAAGCGGACTTGGTTCATCATAGGCATCAGCTGAGGACGCATGAGGGTGCAGCTGGGTGTACTGACCATGTGGCTGCCGCGCACCTTGGCGTTCGGGTACCGCTTCCCATGCTTCGTGGCCCAGCGAGCGAATGCCTCCTGTGGTGGGACGCCACCCTGCAGGCAGTCACGGCAAACCGGGTTTGCATGGCGAAAGAGGCGCTGTTGTGCTTAACTAGACTGAGCACAAAATGTTCTTATTGTAAGCCCACCAGCGCATCCTCCAAAGAGGTTGCGTGCTTCTCAAATGTAAATGCCGCAGAACTCGCGATCGTGGAGCCCACGATCAGCAGTAGAACAGTTTTCATTTGTCCACATGGGCGACCCATTCTGTCATAACCAGATGAGCACGTGCCGGATGGAGCTGAACTACACCGCGTGCGGCGCAAGATATCTGTTGATTTATACTACACAACTGAAGCCACGCACAACGCGAAGGCGAAGGACCTAAGCTCAACTTCCTGCAGGTTGGAATGCGGGACAGCACTACAGAGACTACAGGGACGGTGCCCAGCTGCACAGGCTTGCATGTTTGACACCCAAGGAGGTTGGATGTGTTTACAAAGTTAGTTGCTGCACGCTGGCTGCTTGCAGAATCACTTCACGACAAACTGAACCGTGAATGTCCTACACCGCAAGTCGTCTGCAGGCTTGCATGCACAGCCTTCCCAGCGCACATAACATGCCAAACCTTCTCGGGGACACCACCAGCGCAATGGCCCGGGCCCAACTCTCATGTGATGCCAACACCAAGTTCATCATCATTGACAAGCCTTGCTCGTGTCAAGAAATCCTTTGGTGATGACCTGACGAGTTGTGGCCATGTGTTGTGGGTTGCGGCCATGTGTTGGGGTTGTGCAAGCAATGTGCTGGGGTTGTGCCATGTGTTGTTGTGTGCCAGGCCTATCACTCAACTTGGACAGCTGGAAGCCTTGACCTTGACACTTGGATGCCCGCCCATGGGCACATACGGTATTCTCAAAACTCTATGCTTGGCGAGAATGCTTGCAAGGACACCCGCTAAGCTATGGCATATCAAGATGTTTCAAGACGCATACCAGCTGCTGCCCGTGTTCTGTGCGCCATGCAGTGGTAAACTGGGGTTTGTTCGTCCAGCCCAAGATAAGCTCCCATCACTGAGCCCAGCTCTGACAGCTGAAGCCACTTGTAACCAGTCACATTCATATCCTGCTGTCCAGTATACGGTGACATGTCTAGGGTCGGTTGCTGCTGGGCTGCAACTGTTGCTACCAGTTGCTGATCATGGCGTGACAGGACCTTCCCTGGGCGGCCTCACCTTGTCACCACGGTGATGATCTGAGCTGTAGTAATGCAACAGCCTATGAGGTCAGAAAAGAAAACTCCTGGAGGGAAAGTGAAGGGAGCAGCAAGGGTTGAAATACTGCACCCCTTGTGTTGCCTGTACTGGAGAGATTTACAAAGGCATTGGCTGCCACAAGCCTGCAGGAGCTGAACACGCTGTTGTTAGTCCTGTATCATGGTGGTCTCAGCAGCAACAGTATGGCATCCTGGTCATGGTGCAAGTACAAGTGTACCGCATACAGGGTGTACTTGCAAGAGCCTCTCCACCCGCCCTTGATCAATTTGGTAATGTGATCGTCGTAGGGGCTGAATCATCTATCTATGCTTGGCACAAATGATCTTGATCCAGGGTTCGATGTTACAATCCGTGCCTCAATCATCGTCCCCACGTATAATGAATCTGAAAATCTCCCGCTTTTGATATGGCTGCTGCACAAATATCTCGATTGTTACCAGCCTCGGCAGTTCCGAAGCCCAGCGGCTGGTGGGAGCAGCTGGTGGGAGGTGGTTGTGGTCGATGACGCCAGCCCCGATGGGACAGCTACCGTGGTCCAGGGTTTGCAGAGTAATCCATTTTTGGGTCACAACTTGAGGCTGGTGCAGCGGCCCAGCAAGCTAGGGCTGGGAACTGCGTACCTGGCAGGGATAGCACAGGTGAGCGGTTTACATCGGCATGACAGATCAGTGCCTGCATGTGGCTGCGTGGCATGGCGCAATCCTGGCATTGGGGCTCACTCATGCCGACAATCAATCCCTGTATAATGTGCAGGCACGTGGCGAGTGGGTGGTGCTGATGGATGCTGACCTGTCCCACCACCCAAAGTACATCCCACGCTTTTTTGACCGGCAGGTGTGGATTGGCTCATGCAAGCAGCCACCGCTCATTCCGTTCAAACTTGCCTTACACTTGTAGGCTGCTGCTGCGGTTGCTGCTGCTCTTCTTGTGATCATTGCCAGCTTTTTCCTGCTTAAATGTGCTTGTGCCTTGATGCATGTTGCATGACACTGTACGCAGGCAGCGACTGGATGTGATGTGGTGTGTGGCACACGGTACGCACAAGGTGGAGGTGTGGCAGGCTGGGGGCTCACACGCAAGCTCACCAGCCGGGGGGCCAACCTGCTTGCATCCACATTGCTAGGTGAGAGTGTCGATGCATGGCATTGAGGTGCATGGCTTGTGTATGCATCGCAGCTGACAACTGCAACGTTACGGTGCTTCAACACCACATGGAACCGAGACGAGCAAGTGTGAAGGCAACAGCTATCAGCAGCAGCTGCTCAAGCTTCTGTGCCATAATGCTTGTGCTAGGTGCATGCGTGTCAGACCTCACGGGGTCCTTCCGCCTGTACCGGCGCGAGTGCCTGGTGCGACTTCTGAGCCAAAGCACATGCAGGTGTGTGAGCAGCATGGGCCCCATGTCATCCATCAGTGATACTGCTGCACCTGCCCATGCACAAGTGACATCACACACTTTGGCATGGCAGCAAGAGCAGCCGGCCCAAATTGCATCCACACCATGAATGCTGCTGCTGCATGAAACGCTGTTGGATCTGTTGCTGTACCATCATGCCTGCACTGCCACACATCGCACCCGCGCCCGCACCACGACCACAGGGGCTACGCGTTCCAGATGGAGGTGGTGGTGCGTGCACAGGCTGCAGGGCTGTCCCTGGCTGAGGAGCCCATCGTGTTTGTGGACCGGCTGTACGGCGCGTCCAAGCTGGGGCCGCACGAGTTCCTGGGCTTCCTGGCCGGCCTGGCACGCCTGGCGCAAGAGCTGTGACAACGTTGTAATGGTGATGCGGTAGTGGCTGCAACTGCCTGCTTGCATGCAATACTGGGTCTGGTCTGCTGGTGTGTGTGCAGTGTGGTGTGGGCAGTGGTAACCCCAAGTAAAAGGGACTGGCAGGGTGCCTGCTGTAGCACAAATGCATGTGTAAGGCACTGCATCGTTCCAGAGGATGCATGCAAGACCAAATGGCAGGTCAGCAATGCAATGCCAAGGAGCTGGCTGATTTCATCAGTGAGCCGGTGTGATCAATTCACTCTTTTGTATGTATGTGTGATTTGCATGACACACACGCATTCAGCTGTGTGGCACATGATCTAGCAAGCATGGCTACTGATGCCGCTTGTTTATGGGGCTGATGCTTCTGTGACTTGTGTTAATGTTCCTCGGACTTTGGTTGTGACAATGCAAAGCATAGAGAGAAGCAACGCCAGGCACTAGATGTGGCCTATCGGCAGAAGGCTGACGGTTCCAATACCAAGCCTTGTGCTGAAGTGTTCAGCCATCCCTTGTACGCCCAAGTCTGACATATCACATGACTCATGTGACATGTGACATGAGTGCTGACAGTTATCATAAAAACAAATGTACTACGTTGTAATTGTGTTGTTGTTTTGTGGCATGGTGCGGTGCGCAGCATGATTGTGTACTTATAGCATTGTCCAGGTTTTGGGCTACTTGTTGTGCTTTCAGCTGTGCCTTTCTGCATGCTGCATAGATAATGTATAGATGGGACATATATTAACCTGCCAGTTCTATCATGCCTGATTCACTCATGTCCTGCAGTTGTTGCTTGCTTGCGGGGGGAGGGGGGGACACATGTTTACCTTACCTGTTTCTGGTTTCTGGTCATCACATGTTTTTGGCCAGCTGGGCATGTAATGAATGTAACACGACACAACACAGTACAACCACCGTTGTGTGCACAATTGCGTTCATCGCAAATTTGCCATGATTGCATTGTCACAATGTCATGGTGTGCTGGCAAGATCATGATCAACAAAGATGCTCTTGATGGTTGTGGGGAATTGTTGCCAACCTATGTACCAGTGAGCGCATGAATGCACATACTTTTGGCACAGTCAACCAACCTGCCCTACATGCCTTTTGATCCATGTCTCTCCCTCTCTCCCACACGCACTGAGAAGGTCTCTCACACACCGTTTCATCATCATCATCATTACACGGCTTTGCGCGGTTAAATCCCTCCATGTTTGTTTGTCCATGGCCCGGGCCAGCCAGTCTTGCACGGCCACCGTTTGTTTCACCACATGTCCTGCGGTGCTGTGACACACTCTCACACATGTCCCTTGCCGTGGCGTATGAGATGCATTTGCCAGCATCCTCATTCATCATCACTCAGGTAGTCAGGTACATTGATAGCGTAGCTTGTTGCCACTGCCCGCGCAACGCCCTTGCCCAGGAACACACGGGCAAACAATGGGCCTGGGCACTGTATCTCCTCTGCTGTCTGCTGCTTGTGGCTATGGGTGTGCAGGGGAGGGGTAGAGCATGACGTTATGCATGCCAGGGCAGGAACAGATGCATGCTGCTGGATGTCATGGGGTGAGGCTGGAGGGGTTGTGGTGGCATGCCTGCTGCGCTGCTCGCTTGTGATTAGTGGAGACGGTAGGCCAATGGTGTTGGTGGAGAAAGCCCCGGTGGCAGCTACTTGGTGCGTGAGCTGGTGCAGCTCGTCAGGCGTGATGGTGCAGGCGGCACGCATCAGGCCGTGCAACATATCCTGGACCTGCGCAGGAGAACGTGTGGCTTCGTGGTAAATGCGTCCACACGCAAAGCCCCGGCATACGCTGCTTGAAATGGAGGCAGTAATGTGCTCGAATGAAGCCTGGGTGTGACAGCTTAAAAAAACCACCACCTGCTGCCATTGCTGCAGCACCACAAACCTGTGGCTTCAACAGACCAGGCAGCACTAGCATCTGGCAGGCCAAGCCGGCCAAGGTTTTCCTGCCTCACCTGGCCTGCCGCGTGACCCTTGAGCGTGTGATTCAGTGGGTAGGGTGGTGAGATCTTGGGGGACATGACCAGCTTGTCCACACAAATGGTGCATCTCGTTGGGGCACTTGTAGAGCTCAGGCCCATGACGTGTGATGTTGCTGGGTCTGAGGAAGTGTTCAGTAAGGCTCCAGGTGCACTGGAGGAGGGGTTGGCCGGGGAGGAGGACGGGAAGCCAGGGCTGCTGATGGAGCCGTTGGAGTGCGTGACACCCCTGGGGTATGCACCTGGTATGTGTACGCGTGCATGTGCGTGCGTGTGCATTTGTTGTTCTTCCGCGCACGCATGTGTTCACAGGCAGAGAACAGGTGTCAATGGATGTACCATGTGCACCAAGCAGCACGCAGGTGCTGCACTGGGGTATGTGCATCAGGCAAGTCATGCGCCATGCATGTTCACACATACAGCACTAGGGGATCATGCTGGAAGCATGATGATGCAAAACTATCACGTGCGGGTGTTAGTAGGTACAAGTTGATGTCAACCACTCACCTAGGTGCTTCGCAACATGGCTGAGGGGTGAGATTGATGAGATGGAGGCCAGCATGGACTGCATGCCGCCATGGCCGCCCAGCAGCCCACCAAGAGAGGCAAAGCTGCTGCGACTGCCTCTGCTGCTAGGAACACCCGACTCGGATGCAGCACTGCCGTCTACGCTGCTGCGGCGGCTGCTGCTGGTGCGCAAGAGCACCCCTCCAACCTCTGGGTCAGACACTGAGTGGGTGTGGACGGCAGGTCCAGGGACTGGGGTACTGGAGGACGGGGTGTAGGACAGGGCTGTGTCAGAGGGGGAAGGGCTGCCGCTGGTGCGCAGCCGGGTGTGCAGGTTCAGGGCAGGGGCGCCTGTCGGTGTGATGCGCCACACACCCTCGTACACTTGCAGGAAGCCTGGCTCACGCAGACGGAAGCTGACCTGTGTGGCAGCAGGTGGTGTGCAGCATGGTGAGGCAGAACCACTATTGTATGTATGTTGTCCTGTTGTGTCAACCAGCATTCGTATCACCTCGGCCGTTTGGTGACGCCTGTAAGCCCACTGTCCCTCATATGGTCGTGCGCGTTGCATCTGGCATCAAGGGGCGGAAGTACTGGACACCTACAAAACCCGAGCCCCACCACTCACGGTGCCTGCATCACTATCCGTCTCCATCCACAGCCTGTTGTCACACACGCCCGAAACCTTCCAGAACCGCCAGCGTGCACGATAGTCTAGCTTGTACCTGATGTGTGGGCCATGATGCACCGATCAGGATGGGATAGGGCACAACATACCAGGGACAGAACGTTGGCATGCAGGTACTGGATGTGCCTGGACAGGAGTGCTGGCACGGGTGATGCTGTCTGTGAATGTGCTGATGCCCACCCCCCCACCCCCCCTTTTCCAGCCCTGCGCGCATCTGTGGGGATGTATAGAGACTAATGCGGCATCCATTCTGCGGCGTACACAACAAACGTGTACATGCAGCACTATTCTGCATTTACTGAGTACCACTCACTTGCGGCGTGGCCCATCCTCCTCCACCAGTGCACAGGTTGCACCCTCAATGGCTTCAAAAATACTCTCATGCTTGGCCGGATTGGCCAGCAGTGCAAAGATGGCGTCTGGGTTTGCATCAACCTGAACAAGGGATGGCAGCCACGTGGATGGCAGCACTTCAAGTCAAATCCAGGGCTTGAGCATCAGACCTTCCAGTTCTCTGACCCACCAATGAGCATTGGGTATGGCAAGATAGCCAGATAGACAGACTTCTGCACTCTGTGCATGGTGTCCACGTTGTTTGGAGCCATGCTATACAGTTGGCCCATCCCAGACTTTGTGCGAACAGCTCATGCAGCTCATGACAGGTGCAGTTGGTGCGGGGCAAATGGCCTGATGCCAGTTGCAATGGTGCATAGCAGGAGTGCAAACACGCGATTATGCTCAGCCGATGACCAGCATCCAACTCAAGCACACGCTGTGGACGATGACATAACACCTGCCCCCACCTGCACTGCCCCTATAACCAAGCAGCACACAGACATTCTGCCTCTCACCTCTGCATGCATTGAAACACTGGCAGTATTGCTGCCCTGGAGGCTGGTGGCGAGCTTGCAGCTGTGGACTTGGCCTGAAGTGCTTACATCACAGGAGGCGGATACGCGCTCCAGAGCACGTGGATTGCGTCGAAATATGCCCATTTTCAAGTAGCAGTCAGCAAGCTCGGTACTGTATGAATCACGGGACGCAGCGGAAAGCCAATCGTGCGCAGCGTGTTTGAGCAAATCACGGTTGTCACGACCAACGCATGAGGTTGGTGAGCAAACGTATCATTATATTCTGTTCTCAGTGGTCTTGTGTCATGGGGCAGGAGCTGCATCACAGCTGACACGTCGATTGCACTTGCTTACAGCGTGCGTTTCAGGAAGGTAATAGCTCGTAACATTAGAACTCTGCCACAACCAATGACGGCAGGCTCTAGGCAGGGCTGCTTGTAACAGTGAATTCACCTCGGCTTTCCACGAGACCCAAGAGGAAGCTCGCCTTCTCCCAGTGCCTTGATGATCAGCAGGTCTTTATCTGGAAGCACAACAGTCATGTAGTGGCTCTCTGCCCCAGAAAGTCCGATGCTTCCATGTGTACTGTGCTCCATGTTCACCCATGCTGAAGGGCTGTTGGCCCAACCCCAAACAGCCAGCGCAGCCCAGGGAACAGCGCCACTCGCCACTAGCTCCTGAGCTCTATGCAGTTGCTGCTCCACCTGTGGGGGCACAATAATTCAGTTAATAGCACATCTGGCTAACTGCTGCGACAGCTGGCTGAGTGCGGTTCTGTTGTGCACTTCCGGTACTCATTCCAGATTAATGCAGACATGTGTCGCCTGTGACGCTGTTCAGATAGAGGCAACGCACCGTGCTGTGCAGTATGAGCCCTTGCCACTCGGACACTTGCACCGTCGATGCCTCCCCGGATGACCCCTTGAGCTGTTGCGGCAGCAAGCTGTTGCATGCTACACCTGCAGGGGCATGTGGCAGCAATAACTGATCTCGCAGTGTTGCAGGACCCGTCAGATCTCGCAGTGTTGCAGGACCCGTCATGCAGCACCACACAAGCAGCATGACCAGCTTTTTGTGGCATGCACGAGTGCCGACGCACTGCTCACCTTGCAGCCCACAGCTGAGCGCGCCCAGCCACTCATGCAGCCCGCGTGTGGCATGCAGCTGATGTGCACAGCCGCGCTGCTGCACTGTCACGTCCGGAGCATCTACATCCATTGCATCTGAGGGCGTAGGTGCCGGTGCAGGAGCAGTGGGACGTGCTCCGTGACTGGCACCCCCTGCCTTGTGGTGTGTTTCTGCCACTGCGATCACGTCTCCAAGGCCCTCTGTCTCCTTGTCTGGAGCACCTGCTGCATGAGCTGGTGCTGGAGCAGGTGCCTGCAGAGTAGCCCGCGAGAGCACAGGCAGGAGGACCTGTGACACCTCCCACCTGCGGTAACTCAGCTTGTGCTGGGCCCATGTCTGATTGTGCTGGGTGACATCGGCTGCATCATGCGAGTGAGATGTGCTGCAGGCAGCTGTGAATGCTGATGGCTGGTCAGCGTACCCACCCCACACACAAGCGAGTGCGCACGGGCCCAACTGCTGATTGAGGCACTGAACCACCTGCGTGGCAGCACAACATGCGCATACCTCGCTGGCATGGACACAAGTGTACCTGAGCTCTTCAACAGATACAGACGTTGTTGAGCAACATCAGCAGCCGCTGGTGCACCGCAACGCACCTTGTCATGGAAAGGTTTGCCAGCCTGGAAGTTGCGCGCGTGCAGCTTAACGCAGATGTTGTAGCGCTCACCTGTGGCGTGGGTGCAGCGAGTGCATCGTCGCATGCATGGCGACAACATAACTGCTACAAAGTGCTTTTGTTGATGGCAGCATGTGCGCACGACGTTGCGCGCGAACGACTTGCATGCACACCTGGCTGTGCTTGGCTCTTGGCACCAACAAGGCCCAGCTGCTCATGCAGCTCTGCAGACACTGCCATGTGGAGGTAGCCATCAGGTGTAATGGCAATGCCTCCATGCCGGTCCATGGCAGGTCCCAAACCAACTGCTGCAAACGCAGGACCATCAGCAGCATTTCTTGTGCTGAACATGCCTGCTGCCACCACTCCTTTGATCACATCGCCCAAGCGCAGACCAGTGCCAACGTGGAAACAACCGTCAAAGTCGTTGCCCGGGCCTTGTGCAATCCATGGATGTATTAGCTGCACAGCGCTGTTGATAGGATGGCTGGCGATTAAGTCATGCACGTCGCACTTCGGGTGTTGCGCGTTCGTGAGCCGCACAAACAAACGGCTGCCCTGCTTGCCCATCGCGATAATCGGCGCCGAGCCGAGCAAGCCGACCTTCCGAAATGATTAGGGCTTGGTGAGGGTTGAAGTCAAACCAGTTCAGGTCAAACCTAGCTGCCTGCTTGCGCGCATGGGGCCTCATTGCCAAGGCTGCAGGTGGTGACATCAGATTTACATTGCTCCTGCCCGCCGCATTAGACCAGGAGCTATGTTGCTGTGCAACCTCCTCGTCACGTGTCACTGGATGACCCGCATCTGCACTGGTTTTGCCACCAGCTTTGCCCCATGGCATGTGCGCACTGCACGCGCTGCCTCATCAGGGTGCGCGAAAAAAATGATTGCGCGGGTCTGGTCCTTTTTGTTGCTCCGGCCATCATAGCTGTAGGTCAGGGGAATGACACGTGGATGCACTAGATCAAATCCTGCCAGCAGTCCATCAACCACTTGACCCTGCATGGCAACACAAGTGCGGGCAGGGGGACGCTTTGATTGCACGCCACAGCTTTGTGCAACCCGGCCGTGCTCCTCACGCCCACCCTTGCCCCCCTCTTCCTGCCACTGCCGCTGCACACTGCATTTTGCATGGTAGGATACACATGAACAATACCTAAGAAATCGTACTCTTAGCGCCCACCATGTATGACCTCCTGACATGTGCATTCTGTTCACGCAACATGCAATCAGTGCAACCCAGGAGCCATCATGTGCTCCTTCGGTTCTGACGTACGGGCTCAATGGGCTCGTGTGCGGTCATCAGCACCACACGGCCATGGTGGTGCATCGTGCGCTTGGAGGATGCATGGCGGTTGGAGGCTGCCAGAATGCGCGCCTTGTCAACTGCCATCTGCATGTCGCTTGCATGGCCCTCTGACAGCTGCACTGGCACAGTGCCCTGTGATGTGCATTAGCGCGCAACTCGCAGTATGGCACGGCCACATTCATCAAATTGCTTGCTTGGTGTCATGGAGCAACAGGTGTGCAAGCTCGACGTCAGGCGGGCATCATGCACATGCAATGACAAACAGCAGACGCAAGGCAGACAAGAGCATGCTCTCACAATCAGTGCTTTGCCGTTCGCGCCCGCCATACGCAGCGCAGCATCACGCATAGCGAGGTCACGGTAGAGCACAAGGAACGCGCTGGGTATCCAAGAGCGTGTGTCATATATGATCCTGCCGTGCGCTTGTCAAAGAGGCGCAAAGCTAAGGTGAGAGTGTTGGTTCGCAACACCCAGCACCATCTGCTGGCACATAACATTCTCGGTAGGCCAGTGTACCACCCACCTAACGTCCAGCTCGAGCAGATTGGGGTCCTCGAGCATGTTGAGCACATCTGCGTGCGGGATCCCAGGACCACATACACACGTAGTGGACACCAGCACGCATCCATGTGGTACTATGCCGATCAAACTGTATGAATCAGATCATTCACTGCAGCTGGAACACCAGCATCACACATAACGAAAAACCACATGCTTCCCAGGCCAGCAGTACGATCTGCCCTGCATAGTCCCTGCCTCTGCACATACTTATTGTAACGCACCCGTGATGAGCACATTCTGCAGGCCAGAAGGAACTTGGGGTGTGATCTTAAGTATGTATATGCCACTCAACCGCTCATTGTCAAATGCTGGCTTGCTCTGCTTGCGGCCATCCTTTTGTGGCTTGCTGGTCGATGCTTCCTTTGGACTTGATGCCTCTGATGCAGAGCTGAAGGCCCGGTGCATGCTCAGCAGCACCAGAGCGCTGTGCATGGCACGGTGCTGTGCTGCACTGCATGCTGCGCCTGCCACTGGGGGCAATCCATGTGCTGCATGCATACTGGCAGCAGACTGACCCAGGCATGAGGGCTCCTGTTTGCATGAAGCAGTCTGCTGCAGCACAGCACTGCAGGTCCGTGGGATCAGGCTCCTGAGAGTCCCTGAGCACAGCTGCGCGCGGGCAAGGAGATGCACGTATTGCAGTGGAAGCATTATGTTTGCTATGAGCGTGAACATGCCAAAGCGCGACATAGAACCGGTAAAAGTTGGTTCAACCGAAGTGGTTGAGGTGGAGGCTGGCAAAGCCCCGATGCTTCACCATGTCTACCAAAGTCTAAGTACATCGTACAGAGAAGTACCTTCATTAACGCGCTTGGCACCAGGGCCTATTTCTACTTCAAGCCCAACTCTTCACCATGGACGAATATGAATATCTAGAAAAACAGCTAGAGCCTGGCTCTGCGCCCCCCCCACCCCCTGCCGCAGAGAATGGCAAGAAGGAGTCTAGAAGCGAGCGGTCTGGCAGTAAGGAGCGTCGCTCCAGGCGCTCACGCAGCAAGAGTAGAGACCGCAGGGACCGCAGCCGTAGCCGAGATCGCAAAAGAGACCGTCCAGACCGGGACCGATCAGACAGGGACCGCGAGAGGGACAGAGAGCGTGACAGGGACCGTGACAGGGACCGTGGACGTGACAGGGATCGCGACAGGGACAGGGACCGTGACCACCGGTCCAGCAGAGGGTGAGCACTCCATGCTGCCATGCATTCATCCATGCATCCATTCATACAAGTGCGCCAAGGAACTCAGACTTTGTCCTCTTTGTTTGCTGCAGGCGCGAGCGTACGCCTGACGCTGTCCGCATCCAGCGCGAGAAGGAGCAGGAGCTGAAGGACCTGGAGCGCACTGTGCGCACTATCATGGTGATGAACCTGAACTTGAAGGCAGAGGAGCGGGACATTTTTGATTTTTTCAAGGTCGTCGGGGCTGTAAATGACATCAAGCTGATCCGGGACAAGAACACCAAGCGCAGCAAGGGCATTGCGTATGTGGAGTTTGGGACGGTGGAGGCGGCTATGAGCGCCCTGACTCTGAACGGCCACACGATGCTGAGCATGCCTGTGCTTGTTAAGCCCTCTGAGGCCGAGAAGGTGAGGTTGATTCTTGTGCTTTACCCCTGGCATGGCTGAATTCCTTGCACAGCTCTGCAACAGGGCCGGCAGACATGAACACAGGCAGTTGCTGACGTCCAGCGTATGTCATGCCATTGCAGAACCTGCAATGGGAGGCACAGCAGCAGGCCAAGAATCAGCAGGCAACGACAAGCTTGCTGAACAAGATGGGCGGGACAGCGCCTGGTGTCAAGCTGAACCCCATCAAGTTGCAGGTGCGCTGGCTTATCATGGACACATGAACAGTCTGCGGCATGTAGGGCTCCCGCCTGTCCCGTTTGTTGACAATTCCAACTCCATGTGAGAACGGGTGTGAACTGCGCAGATCCTCAACCTGCTGCCTGATGTGGGCGAGGACGACCTGCGCGAGCTGTTCCTGCCGTTTGGCGAGATCAACTACGTGCGCGTGGTGCGCGACGCGGCAGGAGTGTCGACAGGCGAGGCGTATGTGCAGTATGCAGACAAGCCAATGGCAGACAATGCCATCCGCCACTTCAACGGGTACGAGCTGGCAGGCCGCAAGCTGACAGTGCAGGTGGCTCCGCTTGTGTACGCGGCTGTGGAGACCCTGCTGCATTCCCTCCCTGGCGTGGCACCTGCTGGCCAGCCACTGGATCCCAATGCAGCAGCAGCTGTGGTCATGGCAGCAGGTGCAGCGCCCCCTGGCGCGCCAATGCCCGGGCCTGGTGTGCCTGGCAATGAGGTGGATGACCTGGAGGAGGCAGAAAACAAGTCCCTCAAGCTCAACGCAGCATCACGCGCACAACTCATGAGCCGGCTTGCTACGTCAGCAGGCCTGCAGGCGCCGCCCTCATTTCTGCAGGCAGCCGCTGCACCAGCAGTACCCGCTGCACCAGCGCTCAACGTGCCGCAGCAGGTTCTGCTGGACCAGGGCCTGCTTGGGCCAGCGTCACCCATCCCCACACCCTGCCTTTTGGTCAAGAACAGTGAGTGCTGCTCTTCTGCGTTCTGGCCGGTGCATTGTGACATGTCAGTCGGCAGTTTGGGCTTCACCAAGCTGCCTGCTTGTTGTGCTTGTGGCAGCAGCAGCACGCATCGCTTTGACTGGTGAGCTGCGTGTGGACCGCGCTGCAGTGTTCTCGGACGCTGACAAGGCCGAGCCCAATTGGCAGGCTGAGCTGAAGGAGGATGTGTCGTCTGAGGCGTCCAAGTTCGGCACTGTGGTGCACTGTCATGTGGAGCCAAACTCGAAGGGCCACGTGTATGTCAAGTTCACCACGCCGCAGGCAGCTGAGGCAGCAAGCCGCTCGCTACACGGACGCTTCTATTCAGGCGAGTCTGTGCGCCAGGCCATTGGGCGTCTAGTATGGGGGCATTTGGCTTGCGCATGCATTGGCAGTGGGTACAGGTACAGGGACATGCCCATGCTGCAGCAGTCGCTTGTGTGACATGCTGACCTTGTGATCTTCTTGTTTTGTATCTTTGTGCGCAGGCAACCAAATCGTGGTGTCATACCAGTTCCTACACGAGTACAACAAGTACTTTGGGTTGCACTAGGCCAACTGCCGTCGTAGTATCAGCCACGATGCAAAGCTCAGCCACGAATCGGGCACACGCCGCGTCATAGAAGCTGAGTTGTGCACCTTTGCCTCAGTAGTGTATGGTCCAGGTGGAATCTTCTCATTCAGGACAGTATGGGGCTGATGCTGCCGCACACACAGCGGCGCAGGTGGCGGCTGCCTGGTCTCGGGTGATGTCGTCTGGCCACATGCTCTGCACCTTCTGGTGAGCATTGGACAAGATCCCCTGCGTGAGGACGGCAGCCGTGGCGGTGGTTGGCGGATGGCAGCAGAGAGGCGGTCTTGGAGGATGGCAGCTGGTTTGGAGCTTGAGGATCTAATCATGTCAGTCTGCCAGTGGGATGCAGGTCAAGTGGGGAGAGCGTGGAGGCGGGCACAAGGAGCTGTGACCCACCTGCAGGTCGCCAGCGTGAGGCGTGCAAGCTGAGGCGCGCTGTCAAACCCTTACCACACGCCCCCAGGTCACCAGCAGCCGGCGGTTGTGCTGGCAAGCAGCTGAGCAGGACCCTATCTGTACCTCTGTGCAGGTCACCAGCTGTGGAGGCAGCAGGAAGCTGGCGCAGCTTCTCTGACCAAACCCCACCACCACCACCACCTCGCCTCTTTGGCCTCCTTGCCTGCAGGCCAGCACTACTGTGAAGGCAGTGGCAGGGTCTGAGCCATGCAGGCTTTGCTGGGGAAGAAGGCAATAAACTGTACGGATCTGTACTGACGAATGTACTGTGTTGGTCAAGTAGGCAAGATTAGTATGGCACTGTGTGGATTCAGCGGGGACGACAACCATATTTCTGAATGAACCTCACAATGCAGGCTGAAACTCCATGCGTCTAGGTGTTGGAGCCAGGGGCTGCCGCGCGCTGCGCATGAGTACAGTTACTGAAGTGCATCGCATGTGCAGCTTGGGCAGCACATGTGCTGTGCATGGTCAATGGCCCACTTGCCATGAACAGCATGCCAAAGCATTTGCATTCCGCCAAACCAGCTGGGCTGTTGGCCTCTTGGCTCTCAGGTCCCTTGCGCCTTGATGCGCTGTGGTGGCTGCCTTCAAGGGTCCTGAGGTGCGACGTTTTTGTGTGCTGTGGTGGCACTCTTGTGAGCCAAGGACAAATGGAGATGCGGTCAGATGTGGATGCAGCATGACGCGGCAACATCATGTGTTGTTTTTGTGGTGGCTGAGCCCCTGGGTTTCCTCACTTCTCCAGATCGCTGCGAGGAGGTTCTGATGGCTGCCGTGACTTGCGCTGCTGTCTGCAGCAACAGAGGTGGGCTTGACCGCTGCTGTCCTATGGTCATATATGTGTAACACGCCTTTGCTTAACTTTCTTCTGCAGCTATGCTAGCGCAGGCTGTTTACAGCATCAACAGATTCAAATGATGCCAAGGGGAATTGCAGACGTTGCATGGCACTTGTGCGATCCAACCATAATGCAAGATTTCAGTTGACTGGCAGCACGGGCAGGTCCACATAAGGGGTTCATTCCTCTGTGTGCATCCATCACGAAGCTCTGGCACGTACTCTTGCATATACTGTTCGGTGGACACTGCGCATGCCTACCGACAGAACCCGCTCAGCTGTAGCGTGTTCAGGGCAGCGCAGCAGTGACCACAATCTCCACCTTCCACCCAGGATCAGCCAGCTTCACACCAGCCACAGTAGCGCGTGATGGTGCATGACCTGTGGGCATATTAACATGGTGGAGTTAACCCAAGTTACAGTGCAGTGGCGTGACACGCTGATGAAGATAGACAAGTTGAGAGCCCTTGTGTTCACTGCTTTGGTCCCGGTTACTGCGAGGACATACCTGCAGGCACCCAAGCATCCCATGCCTCATTCATAGCAGCAAAGTCGTTGATGTCCACCAGATAAATTTGGGCCATCTGCATGCACCGGGCGAAAATTGAACAGCACGTAATCACCTCACGCATTCACCATGCAGGCGAGGTGCAGTGCACCATGGCACGTTGCCTGTGTTTTGAGGTGATGAAATGTGCTACGTTCCTCACCAGGATCCGCGTCTTATCTGTGCCTGCCCGTGCCAGCAGCTCATCAATGCACTTCAGGCACTCCTCAGTCTGGCCTTTGGCATCCTTGTCGGTGTTGTCAGGCACCTACTCAGCATGACAGGCTGACATGGTGTCATCAGCAAGTGCACATGTGCACATAGACGCAAGGGCAGCACCTGCAATGGCACGACTGCGCGAACCATACATCTGCACCCTGCACATGGAGAAGTCCTCACAAGATGGCAGTAGCATCAAACTTCAACCGCACCTGCCCAGCCAGATATACTGTCTTGTTGTGGACAACGGCTTCGCTCAAGCGCTTGCCACTGCGCGTGATCAAGTATTGATTGAGCCTATATTCTATCGCCGGGTTTGATCGGTGGAGAGATGCAACCTACCAGTCCAGGCGAGTGATATCGGACATGGCGTTCGCTGTGACGCGAGTCTTGCGTGCAAAGGCTGGACGGATCCTTGAAGATGAGGTAATACGCAGAGACGACTGCATCTACAAGCAGCTTAACTCATTCACGAATCAATATTAATCACCCAAGCATCAATAATCTCACAGGGCTGAGGCTGGAACATCACTCGCATAATCCTCATCAGCAGCGTTTGGTATAATAGCATTCTTGTCCAGCATCCCCATTCATCATAGTGTTGATCTGAACCCGATGAGCAGCAAACGTGCAGAGGCGCCAAGCGAGCAGGTTTGAATTTGCAGCAAGCTTTGACGTATGTGCTTTGACATTTGTGCCATGGTTGCATGGGAACATGTTGCATGCACGGCGTGTTTGCCTGCCAGTTGAAATGCATGAAATGGTGCCAATGCCCACTTGCATATGCAGATTGTGTGGAGCTGCAACAAACTTTGAAGGCTCAAAGTGGTGCAGCACCTTTGTTTTTGGGTTCAACTTGGCCGGGTAGCGCAGCACGCAACAGCGTGGCATGGCGGGGCTGTACGGGGACCTCCCAGATGCGATCAAGACCGGCAGTGAAGCGACCAAGTGGGGCGCAGTGCCCAATCTGCAACCACAGGCACGGCCCAAGCAGGAGGCCCCCAAGCCCAAGCCAGCGGCACCGTCACTAGCACCCCCGCCCTCGCTCCTGCGTGCAGGGCGGGGCGGGGGGCGTACACCCACGCAGGGTGGGCGCGGATCAGGAAGGGGCATAGGAGGCTTGGGATCAGACGGGGCGGACACAGGGCAGGGTGCAGTGGTGGCCAGCTCAGGGCCTGTGCAGCAATCCTCCATCAGCATCTTTGCGGCAGTCAAGGACGAGTATGACCCACTCAAACCAAATGATTATGAAGAGGTATGCACCGTCCAGTTGTATGGGCACAGGTCTACATATGCCAGTGCACCATGCGTGAGGATGGTTGTGAGCTGCAGCTGCGCATATGCGTGCAAATGAACCCAGCTTATGATTGTGGGGCACATGAGAGCAAGCATGTCCGTGACGCATGTCCATTACACTGCGCTCACAACTGTTCTGATGCCGTAATGGTTGCTTCAGGTGCTGCGTGAGCGCGAGCGTGCCAAGCGCGAGGCTGAGGCCGAGGCTGAACGTGTGGCGCGCATGCGTGAGGTGGAAGCCACGATGGAGAAGCTGAAGCAGGAGGAGGCAGCGGGGGGCCGGCCTGGGGCGATCTCAGGCGCCATCCCTCCCCCACCTGACCTCCGCACGCACACGCTCAACATCAGCGGGGAGGAGGCATGGGCGCGGCGGGGGCAGTTGGGGGCATCAGGGCCACCAGGCCCGCCTGCTGCTGGTGCAGGGCTTGGAGGGCCTGGGCTGGGGCCGGATGCAGCAGCTGGGGCTGGGGAGGGTGGTGAGAAGGGCATGAGCCTGGCCCAGAAGCTGCTGATGAAGATGGGGTGGCGCGAGGGCGAGGGCTTGGGCCGCGAGCGCCAGGGCATCTCCACACCACTGGTGATGCAGAAGACAAATGCGCGCGCCGGCGTGGTGGTGCAGGCAGAAGCACTCGGGGGCGGGGACCCTGCAGCCAAGCGGCCGCGCACGGGGGCGGTGCTGGTTGGCGTGCCGTCACGTGTGCTGTGCCTGCGCAACATGGTGGGGCCTGGGGAGGTGGACGAGGAGCTGGAGGATGAGGTGGGTGTGAGGCACAGCGACGTGGCGCCATGTTTCCAGACAGATTGTACTGTCATGCTGAAAGTCACGGCTGAAAGTAACATGAAGATGATAAGCCTACTTGAGTGCAATGATCCATGGCTGGAGTTGTGGGCCTGCACTGGCCAGGGATGGCAAGCAAGCTCTTGTAGCCCCCATGCCACCACGCGCATGAGTCATGTGTGAGTTTGTACTACATTGCCGTAAGCAATGAACTACATTACGTGATCTTGCTGCTGCTTTGTTATGCAGGTGGGCATGGAGTGCACCAAGTACGGCAAGGTCACGAGTGTGATGATCTTCGAGGTTACCACACCAGGCTTCTCGGACGAAGAGGCGGTATGTCAGTTGCGCCCGTACACTGCTAGTTCAATGCCATGTAGCTGGCGCATATCAGCACTGGAGCGGCCGCTACAGTGCATAAATTGCCGCTCAGAAAATACACACAGTGCACTGCCTGGCTTGTGGCATGCAGCTTGCATACCGAAACTGCAGGCCAAACGGCAAGTTCATGTTGATGGGAACACATTGCGCTGGCATTCGCACGCGGAACTGTTGGCTGTGATCCACGTGCCCTGTTGGTGTGCTGTATGCCGGCGCGCAGGTGCGCATCTTCGTGCAGTTTGAGCGCGTGGAGGAGGCCACCAAGGCGCAGGTGGACCTGCAGGGCCGCTTCTTTGGCGGCCGCAATGTGCGTGTGGCCTTCTTCCCAGAGGACCGCTTTGAAAAGACGGACCTGGCACCCAAGCCTGGCGAGTTTGACTGAGTTGCGTGTAGTTGGCTGGGGGCCCGTACTGTGCTGGCTGCGTGTAGTGGGCAGTAGGCATTGGGTGTGTTATTGCAGCCACTGAACCACACGGCTGTTCACATGCCGCAACTGTTTGTCAGCATTTATCTGGCCTAATCCTGTTGTGTAATGGCCAGGAAGACAAGGTTGACGGATTTGTTCGAGGGCATCACGTGACAAAAAGAAAAGTAAGGATCGAGCGTTTCCGTTCATGTCCTGCAGCAGGATCACGTGTTACAACCCCGGTAGTGATCATTGAACCCCTCAGGTCCAGACTTAGAGTACAGCAGCGTTGGTATGGCATCTGGAATGGCCCACCAATGAGGACTGAGGCTGTAGCAGTGGCAACCGGGTACATGGGCCAGTTGCCAAGGGACAGGTAATTAGATGCACCTGTCAGTTTGGGCAAGCGGATTGCAGGTTTCAAATCAGACTGGTGTGCCACCTATGCTTGGTGGGCACACTAGTCCTGAGTTCCTTGTGGGTCCTGCCTGACAATGGACATGGACGTAGGCATGCCTGCATCAATGGCTGGCACCCAAGAAGCTGATCGACCAACTCGACCAACACGTTCGTGCAGAGTTGCCTTGAACCGCTTACCGGGATGGGGTTGGCAAGAACCGGCAGCGCAACTGCAGGCCTCATCGAAATCATCGAAAGTCACACGCGCATGTGCGAAACCCATTTTAGCTTAGCAGCGGTTGCAACATACTGGGAACCCACGCCTCGTCACTTGGTAGCATCAGAAGAGGAGGGGGGCCCCACCTACCGGCCAAGGTCATCGACGGAGTTGGCAGGCGCACGTGAATATGCGGCGCATTGTGCAGCTGCTGCTGCTGGCGCTGCTGGGCATCGTCCAAGCAGGCCAAGGTGAGGCAGTTGGGCTCAGTGATGCAATCACTTGGGCTGGGAGGCAACCAGTCTCTGGCGCATTCAGCAACGTGTGTGGAAGAGCGCACGCATCTGAGCGTGCACAACTGTTTATCATCATCAACCTCCCAGCAGCAGTGCTAGCTTTCCTGCCGGTGCTGGCGCCGTGCTTCGTCAGTCCTGATGCGCATACGCAAAGCTGATAGTACACGGGCAGCAATCGGCGAGCTTGCATGGCCACCATGCAGCCTGTGATGCAGGATGATGAGCACTTGCCTTTTGCATGCTGATGCACAGATGACATCACCTGGAAGTTGACCTTTTTGTCTAATGCTGGCAAGGCGCTGGGGTCCGTGCGGACGAGCAACATCGACACAGAGAAACTGCGTACCGTCCAGCAAGTGGCTAAGCTGCCCAAGGCGTTGCTCCCAAATGACACCACCCCCCTCTCCACCATGTTCAATCTCACCGTCAGCACCAAGTGGGTACCATACTTCACAACTCATGCGTGGCTGGCTAACACTGCAATCGGCCGTTGGTCTCCTGAGTCCTGACAGTTTTGCACGTGGCACCCCCAGCGCAGCAGTGCTTCACCGATCAACCAACCAACAGCAGCCACGCTTACAGTATTGAATGATGTGCTGCCGAACTTCCTGGAGCCCTCCTTATGGTCTAAAGTCCTGCCGCAACCTTGCCGCTGCCACCGACACCGCCCAATACTGCCCCACCATACCCCTCCTATTCCGAGCCGCAGGAACAAGAATGTGCAGCTGGGCCCGCTGCAGTTCCGCATGTACCACGAGCTGTGCGGCTCAGCCAATGCTGAGAAGAACTATACTCTGATCACTGTGCCTGAGACAGTGCGCGGTAAGCGCGTCACACTGAGGGCAACATATGGCATCGTGGGCTACACCGTGCTGTACAACCCTGCATCCTCCTGGCGCCGATGCAAGGTGTTGATACATTTTTAGCAGTCCTATATGTCCCATGTTCGGTGTTGACGGTTTCCAACTGCGTGCCTGTGCTACCTTGGTCTCATTGCTCTGCTTGGCAGAAGGGATGAAGGACTGGCTGTTGCTCTAAAGGTTCACCACCTGCCTGTTGGTTGTGCTGCTTACAGGCACCTCCCCAGCCCCCATCTCCTCCCCCTTCACCTCCGTCTCCCCCTCCTCGCCCCCCCTCTCCTCCCTCCCCACCACCTTCGCCCCCTTCTCCTCCTC
>QAXD01000052.1:146009-175324 GCA_004335575.1 Haematococcus sp. NG2
CCACCAAGCCCCCACCCCCCTCCCCGTCCCCGGTCGCCTCCATCTCCCCCTCCTGCGCCTCCCACACCCCCCTCACCTCCTCCTGTGAACTGCGAGCTGGACTCCAACCTGTCCAAGCCTGAGTGCCAGTCATTCCAGGCATGCTGCGATGATGGCGATGGCCCCCAATCATACTCAGTCTTCGGGACCATGACTGAGGCTCAGTTCTGCTTGGCTAGCGGCTGGACACCTGCTCCTGGCATGTGCTGAGTATGGGCACATAACACGCATGAAACATAACTACAACCCTGGCAAGCAACCTTGCCCAGGGAAGCTGCGGACCATGATTTTTTCCTGCAGGATGCTGCATGAACACTTAAGCAGCCTGATCACGGCTGTGTTATGTGGGGATGTACTTGATTGTGGTTGGTTCCTTTCTCTTGGCTGACGCTTGCGGGCTTGTTATGAGCATTGGTCTGCCACACATTGATTCTTCCTTGAGGGGAGAGAGAAAGAGGTGGTGATTCAACCTGTACATTCACAAATCTGCAAGTGGTACCTGCACAGGCTGCCAGTAGTCCAGCCTATGCCCAGCTGTGCCATCAGCCATGGATGCTGAGGTGCAGTGAGTGCTGAACGAACAATTCATATATGAAGTTGAAACCTCCTGCCAGTTCCTGACATGCGAGTTTTGGCTGCTACATTTTCATCTGGTTGATCCTGCAAGAGAGGTGCTCAATTGCCAATGGTGCTGCAAGTTGCTCTGTAAGACTGCAACAAACCATGTTCCATGTTTCACCCTGGCCGCAACGCCTGTCTTCGACTCGTGACTCTAAGGGTCCGCCGCTCCTGGCCTATGGCGCCTCCTTGCTCTCTGCCCTGCTGCTCCCAACTGTGTGTTTGTTGTTGTAGCCCAAGGCGGCCCCCCTCCATTTGCCCCCCGGCACCCTGATGTAGCCCCACACCATCACTGCCTCCTGCTCCTGCCAACACCCGCCGCCCTGCACTGCGCCGCACCCCGCCCCCTTCCTTTGCACTCAGCGCACATGCCTCTCTTATGAACCCCTCCAGCATGCTGTATGCTCGCTCGTTCAGCTTGTCGCGCAGTGCAGCTAATGCCTCCCGTGTCTGCACATCACAACGCACAGGTCCAGCTTCAGCATCCAACATGCAGTGGATGCTATGGCATGAATCAGCTTCCTGCAGCTGCTGCTCAGGTACATGTGCATACCCCATATGGCCATATCAGTGGTGTGAGCATGGCTGTGGTGTTGGGGCGAGGGTATGGCTGCAGCATGCCTGGTTCAAGATCATGCATTGTCAGGCTGCCTGCAGTCACAACTGGAGACAACCGCAAAGCAGTCGCCACAACTGGACCCTATGGTTCGCCTGATCATTCCGCCTGTAACAGCACCACCCACCTTCAGCACCTCCTCCGGACTGGCGCGCGCAATGCGCAGCATCACATCAACCTCCTCCTCACCACTTCGCTGTTCAAACACAGCCGCACGCGGTAGGAAGGAGTACGCCTGCACATGACACGCTCACAACACTTTGCTGAGGGTGGGCTTTCACTGAGGGCAAGCGTAGGCAGAGCACACGGGCGTAGGCCGCACCTTCAGCAGCTGCTCTGTGGCGATGATGGGCGTGCCTGTCTGCAGGCTGGTCATAATGGTGGATGAAAACTTCTCCGTGAAGTACCTGTGAAGGAGCAGGTGTGCGACACATGAAACAATCAGCGGCATGGTGACATGTCTTCGTTTAGACAACTGAAACAGTGGATGCAAGCTGAGCACAATCAGTATGCTCTACTCTCATGCATAATAGTGGCGTACAACTCTCAGCAATCGCACAGGCCGGCTACCCACTGTACAACATGACCTTTCCGCACGCTGTGCACGGCTCACTGTGCACGCCGTGTGCTGCTGCTCAGCGTGAGCCGCCTGATGTCATGTGACTGACAATCTCAGCCCTCCCCCTCCCACACAAGCACACACGCCCCTCACCGTGTGGTGGCCAGCGACGGCACAAGTGCCACATTGCGGCCAATGACCTCGTAGAATGCGCGGTACGCCAGCCGCCGGTGCACGGTCACGAAGCTGGTCAGCTCCTGGGGCAGGGCCAAGCGGTCCGGGCCCTTGCCCAGCACGTTCATGTGGAACACGCGGCCCACCTGTGGGTGGGTGGCATGCAGCAAGAAGCGGTGCATGCTGGCATCTTCATTGTGCAAGTGCCGGTCGTACACACCCCAACTGTGCTCCTGCAGCGGGTGGGCACACGCTCGGTTGTGGCGCCAGCAGCAACCAGTAGCACGTGATGCTCAAGGTAGCATGCACATGCTCACTCAATCACAGCCTTGCTCCGGCCCCAACCGCTGCAGTGTCCACCACAGCAGTACCTGTGGGTCCTTGATGTCTGCAAGCTTGTCATTGATCTGGCGCCACATGTTGGAGTAGTTGCGCCTCAAGTTGCTGAACTTGCCTTGCATTGCAAAGCCGCGGAAGCACATGCCCAGCATCTGTTGTACAGCAAATGATCAAGCTCTTCAGCTTCAGAATGGGATGCAAAATTTGATGCTTACATTTGCTGCATTTTGCTGATACCACCAGAGTATGCTGTGACCCACACACCACTGCCACACCCGGCACATTGATGCCACTGGTGCACGCTGTGCATGCACACCTTGTCACGTGGTACATTCTTGCAGTGATCCTCCCTTGGCACGGGGTAGACTGCAAGCATCCAATCCGTTTTGCGGCGCGTGGTGCGTGCAAGTGCGGCTGCGACATGCGGGGACAACGTGAGCAGCTCCATGCGCGGGGAGATGGCCAGCAGCTTGTCCATATGCTCGTAGTTGGCATTGTGCACAATGCACAGGGTCATGCGCGGCTGCATGAGCTTGATGAGTGCCTCGTTGGCCTGCAGCTCGTAGTCTGGGGACACCAGGATGACAAGGTCATAGGGCGCTGATAAGCTCGAGGCCTTGGCATCCGTACGCTTGAACGTTGACTTAGACCAGCGCACGATCTCCCACGCGCCGTCGAAGTTCGCCGTCCGTGCATAGGGCGACAGGAAAATCTCCACTTGCTTCTCGTAGGGCTGCAGCAGGTGCATAATGCCGGACAGCACCTCGAAATGGAAATTGACGCCATTGACGACTGCAATCCGCAGCTTGGGGCACTGGCCCTTGACATCTACACTAGCTTTATAGGGGACAGGCACACGACCTTCAATAGCAGTGACCAAAGAAGCCCATCCTAAAATTACTGTAACCAACAATGCAGAAGCTTGCATTGCTGTGTGTCGAAGAGATCAGATCATGACAGACGTGGCAGTCCAGCAGCAGTACTGCATATTGCTTGCGCGTGCTATTTCGTTTGCTCTTCGGCGCAGAAGTTTGGTGGAAAATGCATTTTTCACACTACCATGATTTCAATTGTATTTCAATTATGATTATGATTTCAATTTTGTACTGCTTGTTGCTGTCGTTTGCTCTGTGTGTGTTGTGTGCTTATCCTCAACCGCCTTCCTCGTCGATACAGAAGATCCTTTGGCAAGTACCAAAATTAGAAAGCTGCTGATGAAAGTCTTGCCAGGACGCTGAGGCGCAGAAGACAGCCTGGTCGTGAGAATACATGCGAAATGTGAATAATGACCTGTACCGCACCTGTATTGCAGAGGGCCGCCGCGCGGGCTTGCGACTATTGATGTTGCTCCAGGCTCGGAAGCTGTTTACATCAGTAGTTGCACGAGCTGCTCCGGTGTCGATGACAAAACGCCCCATGGTGCGCATAGGAACACACAGCGGGACGTTCCACTGCGATGAGGCGCTGGGATGCTACATGCTAAAGCAAACAAGCTTGTTTAAGAACGCGGAGATCGTGCGCTCGCGAGAGCCTGAGGTTCTCAAGGTGTGCAGAGTGGGGCAGCATGCACACAGCAGGATCTGCTGGTGCTGTGCATCCATCTGTTACAAACAAGCAAACAGCGGGGCCAGGCAATGCTTGGCATGCGGCGTGCATGGGATACACACAACAGCACAGCGTCGGCCATGGAAGTGAACTATTCACTTTCAATGTGTTTGGCAAGCAGGACTTGGACGTGGTGATTGACGTGGGTGGCGTGTACGACCCGGCTACATACCGCTTTGACCACCACCAGCGCGAGTTCACCGACAAGTTTGGCCATGGCTTCACGTGCACGAAGCTGTCCAGTGCGGGCCTGGTGTACAAGTGAGCCTGCTGCAAGCATGTTTTGAGGCAGCTGTATGCTGGTGATGCTGTGGGCACAAAGCACGGCAGATCAGACGGCAAAAGGAACTTGTGAGACCAACATTGTATTGAGGCGCAGGCTTGCCATCTGCACGGTCGCTTCACTAGCACGTCAAAAGCTTGCTGTCCGGCGTCCATTCCAAGTGTTGGGTGGTTACTGCCGTGCTTTCTGGTGCAGGCACTTTGGGCGTGAGGTGATCGCATCGGTGCTGGGCATCCCTGTGGACCACCCTGACATGGACGCCATCTACCTGCAGGTGTACAAGGTGAGCGTGCACAGGCAGCAGTACAAACACTGGCATGCAATGGGAAGACAGAAGACCTGCCGCGTCTGCACCTCCGACCAGTTCCCTGCAGTGCTGATGCTCCACTCCACTGTACGCTTGCTGGGACCTGTTGCTTGGAACGATAGCCACCTGCGTTGTGCCTGCCTGCTGCTGCACGTGTGCACCCCTACAGACGTTCATCGAGGCGGTGGATGCGATTGACAATGGTGTGAATCAGTGGGACAGCAATGAGCCGCCCAAGTACGTCAACAACACCACGCTTGCCGCACGCGTTGCACACCTGAACCCCAAGTGAGTGCGCCATGTGCACATGTTTGTGCTGTCACGGAGTGGTGGTGTGAAAACTGTGAATGCCTGCAGCTGCAGCTTCTTGAGTGACCACTGTGCCTGATGTGCTGTGCGTGCATGGCCCTGCACCATCACCCATCCTGCCACATGTGCACCCCTCACACAAAACCATTGCAGGTGGAATGAGGACTCGTCGGAGCAGGTGCTGTACGCGCAGTTCCTCAAGGCCGTGGAGCTGACAGGGCGCGAGTTCAAGGAGTGTGTGCAGTACGTATTCGGCTCATGGCTGCCGGGCCGCGCATATGTGAAGGTGGGGAGCACTGGGCTATGCGAGGTGTTGTTCAGGTGGTGGTGTTTGTTGCTGCAGTGATGCGCTTGCAACATACAGGTACTGGACTGTGCATGTGTAAGGCGGAGGCAGGCAAGTTGACCATATGGCAACACAGGCTCGATCCCAGTGTATGCAAAGATTCCAGGCACGAACTCAACATTCACATGGCTACCTGACCGCTCAGTACATCAGCCTGTACTGTTCCAAGCACAGAACTCAAGGCGTGTGCCTGTGCTGACCACAGGAGGCACTGGAGCAGCGCCATTCCGTGGACCCCTCGGGCCAGATCATCCGCCTCAACCACTTCTGCCCTTGGAAGGAGCACCTGTATGACCTGGAGCAGGAGATGAGCATCCAGACCCCCATCCTGTACTGCCTGGTGCGTGTGCCTGTCCAGCTGCGCTGCAGCCATGCAGAAGTTGCGATTTAGGAACTTCACAAAGCAGCCGCAGCTCATTTACGCGGCCTGGTCCAACAATGCCTGTCACGTTGTTGCTGCTGCAGTACGAGGATGACCGGGAGAAGAAGTGGCGTATTCAATGTGTGTCCATCGGCCCAGGATCATTTGAGAACAGGAGGTGAGGCATGTGTGAAAGAGTGCACTGCACAGCCATCAGGGCCATGTGTGGCATGCCGTATTGGACCTGCCATATGCTGCCACACCTGAGCACTGTGAGCCTGCGACTGCGGTATGCCCATGTATGAAGAATATGTTGTCGTGTGTAAATCCAAGTCTGCATCACGCCACAGCAGCCACCGCCACCACCACCAACTACTGTGCAGGTCCATGCCCGCTGCTTGGCGTGGGCTGCGTGAAGACAAGCTATCAGAGGTAGCTGGCATTCCAGGCTGTGTGTTTGTGCATGCCGGCGGGTTCATTGGGGGTGCATCCACCTATGAAGGCGTGTTGGAGATGGCGCGCAAGAGTCTGGTGATGGAGTAAACACCATCCACCAGGATCATAGGGCACACGGCTTGTGATTGTAATGAGGGTGCTTGGATGATGCACAAGGGCACTGAGTGTAACCGATGGAAGCAGATAGTTGATCGACATGGCAGCAGCACCGTGTGAGGATGGGTAATGTTTTCAGGACTGGCCTCGATGCCAGCATTGACAGAGGGGCAACACTAGGTGGACCGGACAGAAAGACACCTTGTTACTAGGATCTTCCAGGATTCGAGCCAGAAAAGTCAGCATTTGCTTCATGCCCCAGGACATGGATGAGCTCCAGTATTGCCATTGGCGGAAATGCAGGATGTACTCTGCAGCGTGCAGGTGCTTAGATTGTGACCACGCACCGGTTCTGCGAGTCTTTGGTGCCGCTCCACATCAACGCCCTGCACTGGGCTGCCCTCCAAGTGTTTTGCCCATTGCTGTGTACCGTCTGTGCCCATCACTGACAACAAGGTACGTCTCGGGCTCCATCCTGCAAGCGGGCACACGCCCTCTGTCTCCGCACTGGTGTGTGGCAAAGGTGGCTGTAGTGCTGGCTCTTGAGCTGTTGCAGCCTGTGCTGAGCTGCACCTGGAGGTGCCTACTGCCAGCCACCCCTGTTGCTCAGATACATGCAGGGGGTTACCGTGTGGTCTGCCATCATCCTCTACCCTGCTGCGCTGAGCCTGCCGTACTTCGTGTGCGCTTTCAAGGGCCGTCACACGTTGTCAGTGGGCCTTGCTCACCAGCTTCAAGACATACTTAAGCTTACAGTCCAAGACTGACTTTGTCGGGCGGCAGCTCATCCAGCGCCATGTCTGCCTGGGTTGGTTCCCACAACCCTGTCGCCCTGTGTTTGCTGCAATTGACATCAATGAGCAAGGACGACAGCAGAGACTGTGGACAGCTTGCAGAATGCGTGTCTGCCGACATGCCAGCCGACATGCTCTAGATACGGTAATTTGAGTGGGCTGGGCAGCACGCTGGACAGCACGTCACAGCGTGCGCCCTATGACAGTTCAGTAATGCACCCTGCTGCTGTGCTTCCCCACCAGTGCTGCCCTTTGGGTACACACAGTGCAAATCTGGAAAGATGCACAAGTGTTTAGGCTGGCTTCATGGGCGCTTCATGGCTTCATGGCTTCATGGCTTCATGGGCGCTTCATGAACGCCCTTATCTGTAGGGTGGCGGCCTCGCGGACCAAATACAATGCCATAGGTATTTTCAACGGTCATCATCCATGGCCGCTCTTTTAGGTGACACTTTTGTCCAGGGTACAACGTCAAGCACTAATCATGCGTCTGCATTATCCGTTGATGCAACATTTGAGACACCATCTGAAGCGCTTAGGGTCTGAGGCACCACAACTTGCCATTACCCTTCAAAAAGATGGCGCCGAGAGAATAATATATGTATGGAAAACTCGTGATACATACCATTCACCGGCTTGCGATGCGTCGTCATCAGCTGATCTGCAGTATTGATGCATCGCAAGCATCTCAATTGCGTTCGTATTCCCGCATTCATGTACGCTCAGGTGCGCAGTCATCGCGTACCAGTAATGCATGGCCATAAATGCAACTACTGCCATGCATGTGTGCAAGGGCTTGCATTCACAACTACTGTGTAATCCCTGATGTGCAGGTAGTCAGTTTGCTCAGAGGCGCAGGGCAGGGTGGCATGCAGCACCATGTGTACAAATCAGTGCTGCATGGAGTGTTGTGCATGCTTGTGCCACATCCAGCTCATCAGGGGCAGCCAAAGAGCACAACAGCTCCGGCAAATGCTTGTCAGCAACCATGTTGAATGTGCGAGACCAGCTGGCACCCACAGCTGTGAAGCTGATGGGGCTTGCGAATGCAATGGTGCAGGCCAACAGCCACTCACCCTTTGTCATGCTGCAAGGCCCAGAGCTGCTGCAGCAGCTCTGCACAGCTACCTGGGCCCAGTACAAGTCAGTACTGGCGGAGAGCGCTGTGATGCAAGGCATGCTAGGCTTTGAGCCTCCGCTGCCGTGCGCCAACAGAATCCTGTGCGCAATTGCGCAGCACATGCTGCGCGTGGCCCACCCTGCAACACGAGATAAAGTGCTGCAGATGCCATGGTCGTTCCTTTCTGGTTCACAAGAGGCTACAGAGTACGGCGCTTGGAGGAACAACCTGGACACAGCAAGGAAATCCGCGATCCCCAGCTTGAGAGAGATCGTGGATGCGGATCCACACTTTGTGCTCGTGACAAACTCAGCCGGATCTCTTATCATCCAGCTGGATGTGCGTGCACTGCTGGCAGCCGCAGACACTACCGTGGCGAGCATGATGGAACAGAGCAGCATGCTGCGTGCACAACCAGAGCTCAGCAAGCAGCTTGCGGACCAAGTCGCTATTAGCAAGGCGGTACAGGGGGACTCACCACCACCATCAACATCTGCTTCATCATGTGGAGCTGGCACGGTCACAAGCGGCCCCTGCAGCTCACAGGACAATTCTGTTGCAGGCAAGCTGGCACGTTCTGCAGTATTGATGGCTGCTGCACATACTGTCAAGCCTACAGCCATGGAGCGAGCAGCCATGCTGAGCGACGAAGAGCGGCTCCTTGCATCATGCCGAGTACAGCTTGTCACCCTGCTGGCAACATCCCCAGACTTGCAGCTTCCAGCAGACACGGTGCGTCGGCTTCACAGCTGTCAACACCACGTATTGGGCTCAAATATTCCCTATATTGTTGCGTCCTGACATGGAGTGGCTGGCTGCATGATGAGAACATCACACTGAGCACATGGGCCTCTCCTGATGATGCTGGCACTGCGGTGTGTGCGCAGGTGGTAGCAGACCTGCCGCTGGTGCGCCGCTTGCGTGAGACGCAGGGGGCCGCGTTCAGGCTGGATACTGCACTGCGCCGGCTGTGCTCCGATGTGCCGTACTTGACCTATTCTGGGCGCACCTTGAAGCTTGATGGCGTGAAGCTGCTCCAGCTTGCCAGCAAGAGTGTGCGCAGTGCATGGTTCAAGATGATCCTGACCCTAAAGCCACCGGATGCAGCTGCACCATGGGTGATGGACAAGCTTGCCAGTACCCGCGTGCTGCTTGGTGCAGTTAACGATGAGTGGCAGTCGAGCTCTCCAAAGTTTGATGCCTTGAGGGACGTGGCATATACGCTAATCCTGTCAGGATGCTCACCGGATGGGTGGTACACCGTCAGGGCGTGCATCCTCGCCACCCTGCCTACCATGCGCACATACTTGGGAGACCAGCCGCAGGGCATCGAGAATATGCTGGCTCTGTTCCGCACCTATGGCGACATTTTCCGCCTTCCTGGTGCGGTGCCAGCTCCCAGCTCACCGTGCTTGGTGCATGTACTCTTGCAGCATCAGGTGGCTTTTCTACTGAACTGCCAGCATGTCTGGCTTCAAATGCTGACTGCAGAGAGCTGAGCCACCTTGCCATAATCTCTTGCTGCCACCACAATGCAGACGACAACTCCTCTGTCCTGCCAAGGTGGTCACGTGTGCAGCTGGATGTGAGTAAGCTGCGAGGTTCGGCGGCTGCAGCACCTCCTCCATGCCCTGCATTGAAGCCAGTGGTGTTACCTGCTGCTGCAGGCAGCGCGTACGCCACCCAGTTGCTGTCCTGCATTGCACGGGGTGGGTCACTGGACACGTCTCGTGTCCCGCAGCCACCACATGCCATGACTGCATACCAGGCACTCTCCAGCTGCCTTGAGCAGCTGGTGAGTAAGGGCAGAGAGGAGCCCGGCAACAAACTGTCCCTCAGCTTGAGTATCACAATCGCAACCAAAGACAGTGTCACGTACAGTAGCCAGGTGCACGATGTGCCAGGAGTGCTGCCGCGCCTCAAGGACCTGCTCGCTGCCCTGGCTCCAGCCATCCAGCTGCGCCCAACAGTGGGCGGGCATGGCAACTTGACGGTGCACCTTGATTTGGCCGCTGCGCGTGATATGCCTGGGCTGGGTGCAATGCTTGCAAATGCCATCCGGCGAGCAGGCAGCTCCATTGACCTGTCACAGCTGCCGCAACCTTCGCATGAAGCCGATCAGGTGGCGAAGCCCTCCAACAGCAGCTCACTCAGTGTGCCTGCGTCCAGCTTGGTGGACATTGCCCGAGCGATGCTGGAACACGACAGCCACAACCCCTTCATCGTCAGCTTGGACCCCGAGGTCTTGCAGCAGCTGTGTGAGAAGCGGTGGGGCAGCTACCAATCGGTGCTTGCAGACGCGGATGCTTCGGACCCAGATGTTGTGCGGCTCACGGCGCAGCTCAAGACAATGGGGCAACGGGTGCCATGTGCCAACAGGATCCGGCGCGTGTTTGCGCAGCACATGCTTCGCACTGCTGAGGCTGAGGGCCAGGTGCAGGTGGTGCAGATGCCGCTGAGCTGCGCATCAGGAGTGCTGCCCAGCAATGGGCCCACTGCATATGGCACATGGAGGAACCAGCTGACAGCAGTACAGCGTGCGCTGGTGCCCGGCATCCGTGGCATCCTCGCATCAGACCCTTACTTTGTGGTGGTGGATTCAGGGCGCACGGACGCCATGGTCCAGCTGGATGTGCGTGCACTGCTGGCAGCAGCAGACAGCAACGTGGCGGGCATCATTGGGGAAAGCAGCATGCTGCGTGCGCAGCCAGAGGTCAGCAAGAAGCTGGCTGCACAGGTGCCTGTGCGGAAAAGGACAGAGCAAGAGGTGCATGGCGCAGAAGTACTGGAGGCAAGAGACACGCCACTTGCAGCGCCACCTGTTGGCACCATGAGCAGCACCTATGAGGAGCTGTGCGGGGTTGTCAGGCCGACCATCCATGTGGTTGACAGCAACACACACCCAGCATACCAAACCATGATCAGCCATTTGCACCGCAGCAGCGCAGTGGCCATTGACATTGAGCGGCATGGCACAGGGGACCTGGTCGTCGTGCTGTGCGCACCAGCCTTGCCGCGCACTGCATGGAATCCTGCATTGGACGGGGCGGTGTACGTGCTGGACTTGCAGGGCGCGCGCAAGGGGGGTCACACGTTGCGCCGGGGCCTGTTTCACGTGCTGCAGAACCAGCGCATCACCAAGGTCTTCTTTGACTGCAGGACGGTGCGCGGCCGCTTGTATTGTGCAGCTCACAGGGCTGGGTTGACACATGCCTTGTGATGTGCGCACCTCCTGCATGTGTACGGGGTGCAGCTCTCTGAACCGCCTCAAGTGCACCTCCCCCCCGCCTGCCAGCCCTGTTAGCTGTGTGTTAAGTCGTGCAAAGTCAGAATGCTGCGCCATCATACACGCTCAGTCGCTCACCCACGACACGTGTGGCGTGCATGCCCACCCAGCAGGACGTGGCGGAGATGAGCAAGCGGCTGGGTCCAGGCCTGCGCGTGGCCCCGGTGCTGGACCTCCAGATCGCTGCTGCGCTTCAGGCTGGGGGCGCCCTGCAATCGCAGCTTGCTGCAGGTGCCGATGACGCCGCTGCCCAGGTGGATCCGGCCCTGGTGCGGTTGGTGCGTGAGGGGCGCATCGGCCTGCTGGGTCTGCTGGAGCAGCACGGCTTCCAACATGCTGGCACGCCAGGGTATGTGTCTGTTGCGGGTTGCATTGAAGTTTGCGGCAGGATACTGCTGCGGAGCACGCTGGGTTCGTTCCTGTAACTCTGCCGACCATGCATGAGACTGCCGGCACCAACAAGCGCACAACGTGCACACACACCCTCTGTCCACTTGTGGCTGTATGTGGCTCTGTACAGGAGCTGGCAGGTGCGGCCCATCCCACAGCGCTGCCTCGAGTATGCGGCTGACGACACGCGCTTCCTGCTGCCCATGGCGCAGCGCATGGGTGCGCTGCAGGACCCCACAGCGCTGTACCTCAGCCAGATCTCTGCAGACACGCAGCAGCTGGAGCGGCCGCGTGTGCCCCGGCCACCACCTGGGGTTGCAGCAGTACTGCGTGGGCTTGCAATGTCACGCGCTGTGCAGCCGGCTGCTGCCTCGCCTGAGCCTGGGCCAACAATGGCACAGCAGCAGCACATGAGCAACAACAGCAGCAACAACAATGTCGTGATGCCGAAATCTGTGCTGCCAGCTGCAGCAAACCAATATGATGCCACTGTTCCTGTTTTTGATAGGACCACACCGCAGTCGGGATCGCCGTACAGGACGGTGTGTGTGGAGCTGGACACAGCTGGGTCCGCACACTCCTGCTCTGGTTCCTCTGCTGACAGCAAGAGCAGCAACAGCGTATCACGGGAGCCAGCAGGCAGTGAGTCAGACACTGCAGCAGATGGCAAGTGCGTGGATGATGAGGTTGAGCAGGGCCTGCAAGCCCTGGCACCATGGTAAGCTGTGGTTGGTGCGATGTCCTGGTGACTGAACATTCTCAGCATGCTGAGCAGCCACCCCATGCCATGCACGGCTTTGTCCAGCCTGCTTCCACCATGCCTGGACAAGCTGCCACCCTTTCAATTGTGTTCGTGTTGGTGTGCTGGCACTGACGTGCTGCAGCCTGCAGGAGCATGTGCGGTCGCTGTTGGCGTCCAGGGCATCATCCTTGAGCAATCAGGCGGTGGATGCATGTGCAAGGGTGCCTGGAGGCAATGGTGTGTCTATGCAGGCTGCAAGCAGCATGCCGCAGCTGTCGGAGGTGATGATCATCCGGCAGGCTGCTGAGCACATGAGCGACTTGGTGATGAAGCTGGTGGTGGTGGTGCGGTTTGACGATGGGTCATGGGCCCGTTCACCGCTGTTTGAAGTGGTGAGTTTGGCATGCACCAGAATAAGGGGTGTGACAATTGTTCAATCACTGCCATGACTGGCACGCAGGAAACTGCATCATGACATGCACATCCACCCAGAGGTGGTGGATCTCTGCGCGTGCCACCCAGCCATCATAGGCAGCATGCTCGCACTGCTTGCTTTTGCAGCTGCACCTTGGGCTCTGGCTGTAGGCTTGTGCGAACTTGGCAACACAGACGTCAAGTTGAGATCTGAGCAACACGAGTCCATGAAGGTGAAGTTCATGTGCTGCATGATTGGCTGCAGGAGGCAAAGCATGAATGTGATCCAATGTGGGAGGTTGTCAACTTGCCTAGAAGTGAATCACCGAGCGTCTCCTTGGGTCTCAATGCCTATATCCCAGGCACCTTGCACACGTAAGTGCGAACTCACAAGTGCTTTTTCCAGCGCCTGTGCACTGCTTCGAATGTGCTACTGCCGTGACAACCACTTCACAGATAATGCACTGCATGTTATCACTGTGTGTGCAACCGCTGCTTGTCAGCTGTCACTCATCAGGACCAGGTCAGACTGAGCCTTCAAGCCCTTCGCTGACCACGGTATGCTGGGTTCTGTGCTCCTGGCTGCAGGCTGACACTGACACAGTGCCCTATGCGGCACAAGGTCACTAACATCAGCCTGCGGATTGTGCGCCACAATCCACACGCGTACCACCTCGTGCACGACTTGCTGCCGTGCCTGCAGCCCCAGCTAGCACGCAGCTCATATGCCAGCTCTGATGCAGGCGGCCTCATGCGCCTTGCAGCACCGTCGCCAGGCTGCATGTTGGTGCTGGGCCAAAGTGGCGCAGACGCTGTGCGTGGGATGAGCCGGCACCTGGCGGACACATGCGGCCTGCGTGTAACAGCACTGGATGTGGGGCGGCGCCTGGCAGGTGCGACTGTGCTGATGATTAGCGCTTGATCAACTTTGTCAAGCAGGGCAGGGGCATGTGCAGCATTGCAGGTGGTGTGCTCAGCGTGTGTGAATGATGTGGACTGTTATGTCAGTTGAGATCAGTGAGCTGGTGTGAGCACAGCCTGTGTCTTGCTGTGTGCGCACACATGTAATGCAGGTTCGCTGCATGCGCCAAGCCCGTGCCTGGGCATGACCACGACGCGCATTGTGGTGCCCAACACCGTGATAGAGCAGCATGGGGAGGGGAAGGAGGCCAGCTGCTCCTTGGCGCTGCATGCACGAACAGTGCTGGCAGGGCAGGGCGCTGAGGTGCTGGTTGCGGCAGGGCCCCGCACAACGGAGGTGGGTGTGGGGCAGGTGTGGTGGTTGAGTAGGACTTTGTGGCTGGTCTCACTGAGATTACTGTGGCTGAGTGATTGACATGAGCTGGATTGTCCTGCTGTCAGGCATGCTGTAGGATGAATGCCAGCATGGGGGCCCGGGTCATACTGCCACTTGGGTCGCGCTGCCACTTGGGTCATACTGCCACTTGGGTTGCGCTGCTCCTCTGATGCGGCACAGGACTGGGAGGCACTTGGTAAAGTGGCTGTGTCAGGCATGCGCGTCCTGGTGTGGTGCCGGGATGTTGCAACTCTGGGGGGTCTCATCGCTGGCGGCAGCGGCCGCAGCGGAGAGGGTGTGGCAGCCGGCAGTGTGCAGGCGCAGGCAGCAGCCTTTGTGGCAACACACTGCTCTGTGGTGGTGGAGATGGACGGAGCGGACAGGTGTGTGGGGAGTACTGTTGCCATGAAGCTGAGGGTTGCATGCACGCCATGATGGTGCTGTGTTGCTCGAGACTGCTGCAGTCACAACGGACATGCATGTTTGAGGCCCTGAACTCGCTGCGATCTGCCTGCCACAGCAATCAATTGCCACAGATGGCGACAGCCACTTTTGAGGGCATCTGCTGTGGGACACCTCCCTGCTGCCTGCAGGTGCACCGTGTACAGGGACCCGCACCACAGCGTGGGTGTGCTCAGGGCAGCTGCCGCCAGCGGTGCCCCTGTTGCCCGGCCTGGCTATCGGCCCCCTGGGTTGCACACTGAGGTGCGGCAGGCAGTGGTGCAGCATGACGCTGGGCAGCACCGTGCTGCTTTCACAGCCTCCATGAGCAGTGCGACCGCATGGGAGCTGGCTTCGGGGTCCCTTCACACAGTTCCCATGACCAATCAGACAGCTGCTGCTACTGCTGCTCCTGTGGAGACCACACCAACAATAACACCAGAGCCTCCTCAGCTGCAGTTTGCAGCAACGAGCTATGGGGACGAGCCAGACACATGCCAGACAGACCAGCAGCCGCAGCAGGTGGATGACTGGCTGGCCTCCTTGGTGGGCCAGGCCCTGCTCAAGGCCTGAGCATTGGCACGTACGCAAAGCCAAGAAACAATGAAATGCAGCCTACAGTGTACGCCCTCGTGATTTGTTCACATGCCCTGTACCTTGCTATCTCAAGCATGCTCGCCGCAAGAAACAAAGAAGAAACAACAGAAGAATGGTTTTATGTGCTGCCGTCATCAGAAGGTATTGCCGCCGTGTCTTGCGTTCAGTCTATGATGGTACTGCCACGTACTGCATCCACCAAGCCGTCCCTGTGTTTGCGCCACCGCCGCGCAAACCATCACCATCACGATGGATCACCATGGAGGCGCAATCGCTAGAGCCCCTTGTACTCCTGAAAGTCGCACAGTTTCTTTCCCGCCAGGATGTGTTAAGATGCAGGCAAACATGCACACACTGGAAGAGCTGCTTTACCCTTGCGATCGGTGGGTCAATGCGACATTATGTTGTTGTGTCGTCGTCTGTGCAAATCAAATTGAATCAAACGTTGCTGCTGCAGATGTTTTGACATGCGAGCTGAGCGACGAGGAGTTCTACGTGCAGTTGAAGGGCAGATTTCAGCATGTCCGGACCTGCAAACTGGTCACCGGATGTGCAGCAATCGACAACAAGTGCAGCGTGCTTCAGGCAGCAGCAAAGCTGACTTGCAGTGGCTTATGCATCCAGTCAACCAAGTTGCTGTCTAGTGATGAGGGGGCCCATATCTCATCTGGCCTGCTACGCCTGCAGATAGCACGCTACAGCCTGGATACAGCGCAAGAATTCATCTTGCAACTGCCCACTTCGGCACCTGCGCTTCAGGCGATCCACATTTTGCCTCATGCTGCTCCCATGAGGATGGCACATGGGCAGCAGCTCGCAGCACCTATGAATGCTGCAGACATTCTCAACCTACCCATTCAGGCACTGCTGGGCCCCAGCCCTGAACCTGAGCGCTTTCTGGACTTACAGCCATTGACTGCGCTGACTGGGCTGACAGAGCTGCGCGCAGTACTGCCTCATGGCAGTGACAGCCAACGTGGCAGACGCAGCACAACCACGTGCCCGGCCACCATCCTTCTGCATGGGCTGCCCCAACTGCGCAACCTGCATGTGTACAACGAAGTACGTGGCACAGGGTGCAGGCAGACAAATGCCGTTCTGTTTCATGAAGACAGCCTGTCTTCAGGACGATGAATGGGCTCGCACATCTTCCACATGTAACCGCAGCAACAGCGCATGCGAAGGGCAACCCACAACAGCAGCACTTCTGGCCATGCCAAACGTCTTGACCAACCCGAGCAATGTGTCTGCATTTCTCCTGCAGTTTGATTTGGGCCGGCCTGCTATTGGCAGCGCGATGGAGTCCCTGACCTGCCTGACTGCTCTGCGGCTGGACCACGTGTTTGTGCCTGCGCCCCACCACCTGGCACCCCTGTGCCACCTGGACAACCTGGCCAGCCTGCATCTGGGGTTTGGCACAGAGTGGTGGATGCATGCAGGTAGGTTAGTGAAGGTGTCCCATCCCATGCAGCACAGTGCTGGCTCCTCCCAGGCGCCGATTCAGCTCTCAGTGCACATGAGCACACACGACGATGCTGGTGGCACCTTGCATGCAGGTGACCTGGCGTGCTTGACTGCCCTAACCGCGCTCACATACCTCAGCCTGGTCATTGATTATGGGCTTGAAGATGATGAGCTGGATGATGAGGACATGCGCGGGGAGCAGCAGGCGCTGGTGCGCACACGGCAACATATGTAGCATGGCTGGTTGGGATGGGCTATGGACCTACGGTGCATGCCATCAAGCTCAGTTGCATCGCTAGTGAGCATTGGTCGTGTTCCACACAGCCAAGGCAACTGGGGCGACGGGAGCTTGTGTGCCATGCATATGCAGCAGACCTGTCGTGCCCGCATGCCCGCATGCCCTGCAGGACGACTGGCGCGCGCTGTTCCCGGCACTGCCCGCGCTGCAGCGGCTGCAGCTGCAGCTGAGTCATGGGTGTGGCAGCCACCTGCTTGACGCGCTGTCAGCGGCAGTGCAAGCACACCGCACCCTGCAGGGCGTGGCCCTGTCAGTGATCGATGCACGGTGGGTGGCATGTGAGACATGCTGTGCACCGTGTGCGGGGTGTTCGTAGCGGCTGCTGCAGCAGCAAGGACAAAAACAACAGAAACAAGAAGCTCGAGTGGACCCACCAGGCGGCAAAGTGCCTGTAACTGCATTTTAGATGGTTTGGTTCAGGCGGTACGGTCACTGGCCTCCACTGCATGACGTTGCACCTCCGCACACCATGTGCTGCGTGTTGGTGCGTGTGGATGCGCAGGCCTGGTGCGCTGGTGCTGGCGCCGTCGTGCCATGCACTACGTGAGCTGCGGCTGGGCAGCAGTGAGGGGGGTGTGGCACTGGCCCCCGCAGACATTGGCCACCTGGCCGCTCTCACGGGGCTGCGCGTGCTGCACCTGGCGCTGTGCATGCAGCCAGGTGCGTGCCTGTGCAGCTTCGGAAGGGTGTGCTTGCCGCAGCTTGGCCATGACCTGTGCAGTTGCTGGTTGACACACGTTTGACGTTGAGGGTGGAATTTCACGTCATCCTGCTGTGGGGGCGCCTGGCACGCGGCAGGTCCAGAGGGCCGCACCTGGCCATCCGTGCGGGAGGTGCAGGGGCAGCTGGAGTCCCTGCGCAGCACACTACTGCCAGGACATGCCACCACATGGCTGCCTGTACCAGCATGTGTTGCAGCTGCACCGTTGGTGGGGCCTGGGGCAATTGGCAACCCACTGGCGCTGCTGGCGTGCCTGGTGCAGCTGCAGGTGCTGGTGTTGCACTGCGTACCTGTGTCTGAGGCGGAGAGTGCCGAATCTGGCATGCAGATGCTGGAGCAGCTGACTGGGTACAGTGTGACTGACATTGGCGGTACAGGCAGTACCAGCCGAGGTGCCAGTGGCAGGCGCAGCGGAGTTGGCAGCATCCCAGCCGCCCGCAGCGCAGCAGGAAACGGCGCCGGCAGCCGCAGGGGCCGGCGCGGGAGTGAGTTTGAGGGCGCGGGTGGTGGCTGTGCGGGGGAGGCGCTGGTGGTGCGGGCCGCAGGCATCACGGATGCCGTGCTGTGCACATGGTTGCCATCCATGCGCATCCTGCGCCACCTCAGTCTCTCAGGCCAGGGCTACCTGAGTGAGGGCCCTGAGGGCGGGCTGTGTGCCATTGGCCGCCATGCTTGCCTGGAGGTGCTGCACCTGGCGCTCACGGGCCCCTCTCACACCTCCCACGCGGAGGACCCTGCGGCTTCATCCGCGCTGCACACCAGCGCCAGCCACGCACTTGGTGCAGGCTCAACAGGGGTGGGTTCACACCACGGTGGCATTGCGCGTGGGATCAGCGGTGTGCAGGGCTGGGAGTCTGAGGGGCCTGGCTCCGCGGTGGGTACTCCCTCCACAGCTTCCCTGCCCACACAGGCAGTGCCAGCACAAGCAGCAACTGAGGCAGGCGGCATGGCAACAGCGGGGGCGCACCCCATGGTAATGGACGCCCCAGCCAGCAGCGGTGCGCCCACACTGCCCATGTTGCAGGGCTGGCCTGCTGCTGCTCCCGCACCCTCATCCTCTGCCATTGCGCCGCAGCGCGCATCCCCCTCGCCCAACATTGGCCTGCTGGCTGGTGCGCTGCGGCCAGCCGCAGGGGGCAGTGCTGGAGGCAGCCCAGCCGCTGTGCAGGCCGCCACAAACATGCTAGTCACTGCATCATCTAGCATGTCAGAGGGCATGGGTGCGGTGGCAGGTGGCTCGCCTGCGTTTGCTTCTCCACCTGCACCGATGCGGTGCGCAGCTGCCACAGCGTCGCCCTCCTCATCCCGCCCCCTGCCCATCACACCTTCCCGCCACCAGAACTTGGCGGGGGCATTCACAGCTGCTGCAGCCAGCCAGGGTGGGAGCCCGATCTACTACGGCAGCCCTGCACAACGCTCTTTTGGTGGCAGCGGCACGTTTCCAAGCGGTTTTGCAGCAGCCATGGCACAGGAGGGGGTGGCAGGAGGCAGGGGGTGGGGCGGTGGGGGAGCAGGTGTGTGGGGCGCACCAAGCACAGGGGCGGGGGTGGGACAGTCAGGGGTGGATGCTGAGTGGTGCAGCACACATCCCACACAAGCTGGGGTGCGAGTGGGGAGCGTGGTCACAGGCACATCATTTGACTACGCACCCCCGTCCATGCGGTGGGGTGCACCCATGCGGCTAGCGGGTGCAGGTGGTGGGACGCTGCAGCTGGGCCGCCACTGCACCATCCGGCCCTGCCATCTGCCACCCAACCTGACGGTGCTGGAGCTGACAGATGTGCGGTACGTGGACTGCCAGCTTGTGCAGCCACCCGCCTGACATCTTGTGCCGCCTTAAATGCGACTGCAGTACCCTGCACCACAGCAGTGGCCGCCTGTGCCGTGATTGGGATGCTGATCATACTGCCATGGCTCTGATGAGTCAGGGTTGTTATACTCACATACTTCTCCGTAAACAATCATCTGTACACCTGTACACATACTGATATCTTGTACGCGCTGCACTGCCACCATCTGCCTCCATGCTGTCCCTTGGACATGAGCGTGGTGTGCGTGTCCACACATGCCATGTGCAATGCAGCTTCTCACGCGACTGGGAGTCGGACGATGCATGCGCGCCCCTGCCGCGCCTCACCTCCCTGGCCCTCACCAGCACCCTGGAGGTGGAGGCCGACTCCTGCCCCCCCACCATGATCTCCAACTGGCACCTGCTGCATGTGGTGGCGCGCCAGCCCCTCCTCACGCACCTGGCCATCAGGGACCCGTGCCTGGGCCCGCACACCGAGTGGCGCGTGCTGCCGGAGCGGTGCAAGCTGAAGAAGCGCGCGCTGCAGCTGCTGGCGCGACTGCCCAGCCTCACCTCCCTGGAGCTGCAGGTGGGGGGTGGGGGGTGACAGGGAGGGGTGGTGTTGGCAGGTGGCGATCTGCATGCGCATGAGCATGCATGCAGTGCGCACAGCATTCCGTGCTGCGGCCGGTGTGCAGGGAGTGTTGAGGCGTTGGGACTGAGCTGGCGTGCAGCAGGCCCTGTTTGGCACCCCCTTGCAGTCATGCGCGCAACACCAGGCACATGACCTGGCATGCAGCACAGCACGATGGCGCCAGCACTCACTGCGCACTGCTGCGTGCTGCCACAGGTGGGCCACCGGTGTGAGTGGAGCGCGCAGGCCGCGCTGATGGGGTCACTGCCGCCCGCCTGCCTCACGCGGCTGGTGCTGCACGTGACCAATGCGTTCACAGAGGCGCTCACACCCGCCACCAACCTCACGGTGAGTGTGGCGTGTGGTGCCCGCACCGCAGCTCTGGCTGGGGCAGGTGGACAGGTGAGCCATTCCAGCGCAAAAAAAGGGCAGCCATTCTGCTTTGTTCACTTTTTCTTGCCCTTGCACGCGAGCATATGATACATCATGCACGGGTATGGCCGCACGACGCTGCTGCTGGCCGACGCGCGTGGTCCTGCGGCCATGCACACCTGTGGTGCGTGCACGCAGCGCCTGCGTGAGCTCGCACTGGTGCCCTCCTACAACGCGGACACGGAGGCGATGGAGGAGGCGGTGGGCGTGCTGTGCCGGGGGCTGCCGGGATGCAGCATCACACTGGGGGGTGTGGTCAAGCAGGAGGGATGATGGGTGATCTGGCAGGGACAGAGGGGCCCTGTGTGTGCAGCCATGGTGCATGTGGGACAGCCTTGCATAGTGTCTGCTGCCAGGTGGGACTGTGCACATGTGACATTGCAGCGTGGCGTGTTGTAACAGGCCCCCGACGTTGCTTGCGCCTGTGGGCCAGGCGCCGCAGGAGAGAGGTGGACAATGCCAGACTCAAGGCTAGATTCTGCCGAGAAACTGTTATCTCACTCCTCCCACGCCATCCAAGTGTTGCACTGTCTCACTGAAGTCTGCCACCTGCTGCTGACTCCCATATTGTCACAGCATTGCCCATCTAGCTCCTGTTTCATCATAGATGCGCTGGTAGTGCCTCTTTGCCTGGTCCCCCTTGCCATGCCTCGGACGTGTCTGCCAGTCAAAATCTACCGGTAAAACCCACCTCATGCACGGTGGCTGTTGCGGATGAAACAATGTCGCCCGATGGCTGCCTTCATGGCTGCCAGCCGTGCACAGTCTTGCAAGGTCTGATTAGTAGCGGAGGACATGTGGCACACAAAAACTGTGTGCTGGCATAGATGTGCTGCTGGTGTCCTTGTCCTTCAGGGTTAGTGGGAAGGGATCTGTGTTCATCTATGGCATGTCGCAGAAGCTTACTGCCGTGTGGTAGCTGTGCATCAGCCCGTTCCATTCAACTTTGAAGTCGCATGGCATATGTAGCTGCCACCGAGCATTTTCTGTTGTTTGGCAGCTGCTACTGTTTCAGTTCATGCCATGTCACAGGGGTTGCAAACGTGCTGCAACTGCCCTGCAACAGGACCTGTGATGTTGCTGCACCTCATAACCCAGGGGACCCATGCCGCTCGACTCAATGCTGCTTTGTCTCGTGTTACACTGCGCTTCCCGAGGCATACCGTGTGATTCACGCCTTGCGGCATTGGCGTTTTGCTTGTGCTTCGGATCCATGCTGCACATTGCAGAAGGCCACCAAACATAGCTATGGCAGTCAAGATGGAGAGTCTGGGCAAGCCGGGCGGGGCAGCACAGGTTGCAGCCCTCCTGCTGGTGGTGGCCCTGCTGCCCGACCTGTGCCGTGCCTGCGACTTTGTGCCCTCCATCCCTGGCAGCCTGTACTGGGATGTGGTGGTGCGTGCAGCAGCAGCAGCAGACCAGCAATCATGTGTTCATGTCCTATCACACAGCCTGGCATGTGATGCAGCCTGACTGCTTGTGCCCACCTGCCCGCTGCCCGCGCTTGTACACGTCCTAATTCCCTTGGACTCTCTACTATACTAGTAATACTGCCCGGCCACCAGAACAGCTTGCTGCTCCTGATGCACTGCTCCAAGCAGGACCCCTCTGTCTACGATGCTAACTCGTGCTGCTTGGCTGAGGACTGCCTGAGTGGGCCGGGTGTGCGCACCGTCATCCGCTTCACCACGCGGTTAGGACCCATGCGGCTGGCTGACGGTGCTGCCTGCTGGTGTTACAAGCTGTTCCTTGCGCAAGGGCCCACCCAACCACACCCAACCACCCACATGCATCTTCATGGCTGATTCAGCTCACCCGTCCTACTCAGCGCATTGCTGTGCCGCGTCATACTGTGTGCACATTCTGAGGTTCAGTTTTGCCACCAAACACGCAACCTGCCACGCTGTCTTCCCCAAGCCGCACCGTCTGTGGTATGACGGGCCCACTGCCGTGCCTATGTCCTTGTTTGCATAGATCAGGAACCAGGGCACTTCAAGCTGCTACCTGGGCCGCACACCCCCGCTGCCCCTGCTCCGGGTTCACCCCCACCCCCACCAACACCTGCGTGTGAGGGCATGGTGACGGACCCTGTGTCCTGAATGTATTTTTTGCAGCTCAGTATGAACCTGTGGTGGGGTGGCGTGAACATGTGCGATCAGGGCTTCTGCCGTTCCAGGGTGTGTCATGCGTGGCCAGCAATCTGAAACACAACCTGGGGGCCTGGCACAGCACTGGAACAATGTGTGTGCCAGCTACCACATGTGGTGCGTACCCATGTGCTGATGTGTCCGTATGCAGTGGTAGCTGGCCAGAGCTCAGCCATGGCACAGCTGAAACAGTGCCAGGACCTATCACACGTGACCTGCTGCTTGTTTGTTGCTTGTCGCACTGCTGCCCTGCTGCAGCGGCTCCAGCTCCTCCTCCACCTGCTCCCTCAGCTACTCACTGGCCTGCCACGTGTGTGCAGCATGCTGCATCTAATTGCAGGACCTGGCTACTCCTGCCCCTGCGCATGTGCACCCGGGCTCTCTCAGGCACTATTCCATGACTGCAGGAAGCGGCGCCTGCAAGGGTGCCCTACCTACACCACTCAGATGTTGCACAGCAGTACTCACAGTTTGGCTAAAGGTACACAGCTGCCCGATTGACACGCAAATGTGACCATACGCTGGCGGGACATGCTGTGCGTAACTTTGCCTCCTGCTGCAGTGGATTGACGCGACGGATGTGCCAGGTGTGGTGGTGGGCGGTCGGCTACGGGCACCTTCCAGATCTGCATCACGGTCAATGCTGCGTACATCGCAGACCCTTCAAAGGGCACTCCCGAGACCACCATTGGCAACAAGAAGGTCTGCAGGACCGTGGACCTGGTGAGTGGCATGACACCCCCTTTGCAGCGTGCAGTGAATCAGGACTGGCATCTGTGTATTATGTGGATGCGCCCACCTCACTTCCCTCACCCTCCATGTGCCGATCCATGCACACATCACATCCACACACAGGGCTCACTGAGCAGGGTGAGCGTCTCCAGCTCCTACCTCAGCCCCAAGAACACCTGCCAGTCGTGGACGCCTTGATCCACCTGCACCGCCCATACGGTGAAGAAGCCCGTGCAGAAGCCTGAAGAATCGCCACACATGACTGGCAAAGGAGGAATGAACTTGTTTGTTGCTGAGCATTTGCTGGCTGGCTTGTAGCTTGCCAAGACGTGGTCTGGTTGACCCTGATCAGTGGGATGCGGGATGGGAAGAGGACAGTTATGTCCTGTATAAATCTGCCATCTTGCATAGTTTACTCACGATAAGCAGTTGCATGAGCTCACACCATCAGAACTGCAAGCCGACAGCAAAATCTGTTGTACATAGCTGGTCTGAAGCTTGCAGATTTGTACAGGGTCATTGGCTCTGCCTTGAAAGCATGTTAGCAATCCTAGTCATGCACCGTTTGAGTGCATGACACTGTTCATCAACGCCCGATCTGTCTTGCCTTGAGGCTGCTTTGCCAGAACCGCTCTGTAAGCAAGCACCATCACCTCCCTGGGTGCCTGCACATCCTGCGAAATCGTTCATGTGCGCTTCCTGCACCACTTGGATGAATTGTCTGTGCATGATGCTGTCGCTGTGCTGCTGGCCTCTGGTGCCCTGCTGGCCCCCGCCTCATGCTCAATCATCTTCCTTGTATGGGAAGCGCTCGTCGCGGTGTTCCCGCAGCCGCAGCCGCACCTGTGTGACACAAGCACACGACAATCATGTGAGTACCACAGTTGTACAGTTGTTGCGGCATCAGCGCTGCGTGCGCAGCAAAGGAACGCCCACCCCACAGTGCTGAGGTCAGCTAGTGCATGGTCAAGTCACTCAATGGCCTTGCTGGTGCCCTCACCTCATACGTCTCATCCCCCTTCAGCATGTCACTGCCTAGCTTGGCCTCCACATCCATGGACACCTGAGCAAGTATGCCCATGCGGCACGGGGTAACAATACGATGAGTGTGACATGCATGCAGAAATGAAGCGAGCGGAGCATTATGAATCCCACCCCCTGCAAAGGCTGCAAGCACGCACCCTCACATCACCAGAACAGGCATAGCGACCGCGCAGCACCTTGGCTGCATGCACCCACCATTTCTAGCGCACCCCGCAGCACCCCACACAGCAGGTTGATGTACCTGCGGGTTGCAGCAAGTGCATAGGGTGCCTCAGGGGTCACAGCATACACCCAATACCACAGGGGCAGTACAAGAGTTCACACTCACTTGAGGTCACGGTACTCCTCAGGCAGCTCCACAAACTCAGTGAATGGGTTGTCGGTGAACACCTGCCCGCACAACGACGATGCAGCAGGAGCGAGAATGACAACTACATGCAACTGGGGCTAGAAAAAAGCAAAGTGCCACCTGGCCACAGTTGGTGTGCAATGCGGCGACCAGGCAGGCACAGGCAGAAACCCTAGTGTCACAGGTTACAAACAGACGAAACAGTATGCTATGGACATGATATAACAGTATGCAGTGTGTACAAACAACTACAGAATGCTCTGCAGGTCAAATGCATAGTACCCATGCCTTCTGTGTGCAAGTATCCGGGCCAGACAGCTACCAGCACAAGCTGCTCTACGCACCAGGCTGCACTCCTTGCCATCAGGGCTCCAGTTGGTCACATTGGCAGTCATGCTGAGGAACATGGGAAACGCCTGTGATGTGTGGAAAAGCCGTAGCACAGGTCATCAACCTGATGCAGACCATGGCCCAATGGCGCATTGATCTCAGGCATGGAAGCCCTACCTGTTTGGCAATGACTTCCACCGTCTCCTTGAAGTTTGTACACCGTCCCACCTTGGCTTTTGCCAAGAACTCGTCGATAAGGCGTATCCCAATGTTGTATCCCCTGCAGAGACCAAATGCAAACAAGAAAAAAATGCTATGAACGTAATCAGTCTAGTACATCGACGCTTGCAGGGTTCTGCAAGGCCCGGCTGTAAATACATTTGGTCCAGCTGCTTGTTGACCTCCTCTAGGTCCTCAAAATCCGTGATCAATTGGCGAATGATGGAACCGTAAGTGAGCGTAAAGATCTCCGCGTTCTGCGGCCGAAGCATGGCATGAACCAGATCAGCATTCGTTTCACAGAAATCAACCTGTCTAGCAATCGTCTAGTTTCACCATCTTACCATCTGTTCTAAGCTCGGAACTGCTGTCTTTTGTGTGTGCTGGCTCATGACCAGCCTCTGGCGTTGGGGATCCATCTCAGCGTACTGCTGTCACCGTTTAGGATGCTTCATTACTTGCTTGGTGGTTTTGCGCACAGCTATGTTGCGAGCAAGCCCATGGTCACTCGCAGTACGGTGTTCATTGTACCTCACACTTTATCCGCACTTGCAGCCCCTTAGCACTGCTGGCATGTTACAAGGCACTGCACAGCATGTTGTGCGGCTCATACCAGGTGCCACCCCATGCCAGCAGCAATCGCAGCTGCCGCCGTATGTTCTGGCTTGGCCTATTTGCCATGCGACCGTGCATCATACAGGACATACACCACCTGCCTAAGCATAGCCACTGCAGCTAGCTCATCCATCATGACCAGCCCAACACTCAGTAGATACCTGACGCACAGGGAGGTGTACCAGTTGCAACTCAGCCACGTGGCTTGGAAAAATGGACCCACACGACACATGTCGTGCGGGGCAGGCACAAGTCCACATGTCGGCAGTTGCCCCAGCCACCGAAATGACGCCCCCTCATCATACCTAGGCAAGTAGGCTGCGTAAACGCTTTCCAAAATTCATGGTGCAGCACAACCGTCACGATGTGGCGCAACGTATGCGGCCCTGTACAGAGAGCATGACCCATACCCACTGCAAACCCATGCACCTGCCATGGTGCGCGCGCCCAGCGTTGCAGGCCGCACACAGCAAGCCGCACTCTCACACACGCACTCTCACGCGCAGCATGCAGCCCATCCCACTCTGCCGTAGCAACTTTGTATGCTTGCTGCCCAGCACCCATGAACTTGCAGCTCTTTTTTGCGTTTTGTAGTAGCAGGCTATCAATGACTGATGCAGCGTGCTCACACACGGAACACACCAACTGCTGAACACGCAGCATCGCATGATACGTGCACCCGCAACAGCCAATCTCATGCTGCACACACACACCAACAGCACACGAACAAGGTCTTCCTTCTGTATTCGCTTCTTCTGATTCTGAGGCCCCATCACTTCTTCTCTGCCCTTCATCGTCCTCTCTTCTCAGCCAGTACCTGCCTGGCACTGCCTGTGGTTGGCCCTTAGCAGCCAGACGTCAGTCACCTGCCTGCGCATGATTGGCTCCACATTGGTCCACTGTGTAAGCCAGCAGCACGTACACCCAAGGCAGCTACTGCCCTCCCACCAGCAGTTGGGCCCATGCACAGAGCAGCCCTCCTTGATCCACCATCCTGACACTGCTCCTGCCTCTGCATAAAAGTGCATACTATCTCTGCCAAAATCAGGCACGCAAACCACAGCTGCACATCATGCTGTCACGAGCACTTGCACATGTACCAGGCATGTGGACACACACTCGTATTTGGTTAGTTTGTGAGCTGTTCTGACCCGGTCGAACCCGGTCAGTCTAGCTTCTGGTCAACGGTGACCAGCTGCACCACACCAGCCTCCGCCATCACCTGCAAAAGACGCCATAAGAACAGCGCGATGGTGAGTTACACAAACCAAGAAAAAGACACGAGAACCAAGAGGCACAGCGTTTCAACGACCTAGAAATGATTGCTGCAATGTATGCAGCAGCCTGGTCACCACGTGAGAATGCACGACACAGCGCACAGCGCCGCACCTCGGAGGTGATGTTGCGTGGGCACTGGCTCACCACCACACGGTCACCAGACACCACCAGGCCCACACTCTTTGCCTGCAACAGGTGGAGTAGTACCGTAGTTCAGGCCAAGCGCGCACAGGTCATGTGAGTGGCAGGGTGGCAACGACCGAGAGCGTGCTGCTTGCCGCATCCGTGCCACCACAGCTTCAACATAATCTTGCGACTGGAGGGAGCACTGAGTAACTAGACCAATCGCAGGTCCACCCGCAGAGCAGTGCAGTGCAGCACTACATGGCACCACACCCTCTCACTCCCTCACTCACGTAATCCAGCACGGCCTCCAGGATGCCACCACCCTCCACACCAGCAGGCGCGTCCACCATCACGGGCACAGCGCCACGGTACAGCAGGCAGCGCTGCAGTGCAAGCAACGGGGCCGCACAGCATGTGATGTGTGACGAGTGCCGATCATCACAACATGGCACTGCCAATTGCCTCAGCTGGGACTGCTGGGACCAAGCATGAGCAGCAGGTTGGCACGAGGGCAGCAGCTGCGCAGATGCATGCAATGGCCACAGCATGCATGAGGAATGCCAGCACTTCTTCCACTTATGTGGGTTATGTCACGGGCATGCGCACCTTTGCAGGCGTTCCGTGCGTCCAGCTGCCCAGCTCCCCACACGTGGCCATGGGCTCAGAGCCCACACGCGTGAGGGAGGCGGCCGGAGCTGAGCGCGCGCAGGTCATGCAGGGCAGGGTCAGGACGGTCACGCATAATCATGCCTCGACATACCACCATGCTCAGTAAGAGAAACATGCTCTTTGGTCACGGAAAGCGGGACATTTATTTCACTCAAGCGCTGTGGGAAGGCGCCAGTTGAATCCCGCAATGCAGGCACATTGCAGTGTTGACCAGTGACAGGTGTGGAACACGCAGCGTGCGCGAACACACCTGCACCGGCCGTGCTCGCGCGGCTGGCTGAGGGCGCCGAGAACGTTGCAGCTGACGGGTTGGAGCACACAACGGTAAGGATGGGCTGCGACGGCTTGTACCTGTGTGCATGATGTGTGGCGTGCGCGCACCATGGCAGGGTGCAGGTAAGCCCCCACGTGGCTGGGCATGAGGCGCAGCATTGCGGCACAGCAACATACCACAGGATCTGCTCAGCGAACCGCGCTGTGTGCCATAAGCTCGCTGCGCAATCAGCAAACTAGTGTCACTGCTCCTGAAAACTGTGGTCGGCACTTGGCACACGCCCTCCCCCCAGTGCCCCATGGAGGCAAGGGCATACGCTGCATCACTGCCGCAGCGGCCACGCACTTGGCCAGCAGGCGCGCGGTGCGGCCGGTGACGGTGAAGGCCACGATGAGGCGCGCGTCCATCTTGTGTGCAGCACGCACCTGCAGCACACGCAGTCGACAGGCCGGTGCACAGGTCGGCCGCACGCACAACGCACATCACGGGCGCTAGGCGCCAGGCCCACCACCATGCCCCGTCAACATAGAAGCTGGCTTGCTGGCGGGCCGCTGCCTGCCGCTGGGTAGCACTACAGCACACCACAGGCCAAGCTGACACTCGCAAGTTTCAGCAGCCAGCTGCTGCAGCTGTTCAAGGCAGAGCCCTGTAGCCTGAGGCCCCCCCTCTGAGCCCTGAGCTGCAAGGCCTGCGCCTCACCGCGGCAGACGCAAGCGCCTCAGAGCGGTCCATCTGGGGGGACAGCACGTGGTAACCCTTCTCGTCCATCTGGGCGCTGCAGGGTCACAAGGATGCAGCAGGAGCGCTTGAACGCAGCAGGAGCATGGGAGCACGCTGGTTGCATGATGGTAGAAGTCAGGCCATGCGAGCTCAGCGGAGTGTGTGCCTTGCATGTTTCAGCGCCAGCGCCCCAGCATCATCAATGGTCGCGCTCTCATACACACCTCAAGGCACGCCAGATACTGCTGCGCCCGCCCGTCCCCCCTGCCCCCCAGCTCCTCCCTC
>QAXD01000052.1:182135-194602 GCA_004335575.1 Haematococcus sp. NG2
GGGGGGAGTGGTGCAGGTGTGTGAGGGAGAGGGGGAGCGGGGTGTGGTGCAGGGTGGCAAATCGTTGTGTACGGTGGCTTGTGGCAAAATTACACTCAAACACGGCATGGGCTGTGCCGGCAGAGGCAGCGTCCATGGCAGCAGCAGCAGGCACGCACGGCTGCAACACAGGGGGAAATGCAACAGCAGAGGCAACAACACCACTACAAGACTGTGTGATGCGACTACACGCACCGGTCGTTTGTGTCAATGACGCGGCGCCATGTGATGGATGCGGGGTCAATGTCCAGCCGTGCAAAGCGGCGCACCTGCGGGGTGTGGTGGTGTGAAGAGGGGTGGGACCACCCAACTACTCCAGTGCGTGGGGGGTGACATGCATGGGGGGCCCTTGACGCAGAGGCATGCACTACGCATGCAGGGGCAGCGGTCGTTGTGCAGGGAGGTCCAAGACTACCTGCCTCTGCCTCGCGCATGCAGCATGAGCCATGGACCTCACTAGCTGTGCCAGCTGGCCCTGACAGTTCAGTCCGTCCCAGCTGCGCGCACCTCCTCGGGCGTCAGCTCTGACGGGTCAGTCTTGTTGATGCCCAGCTTGTGCAGGCGGCGCAGCATGACAGGTGCAAACGTGCGCTTGCCGGCCTTGTCAGCGGGGCACAGCCGGTTGAACAGCGCCTCGTCAGACTGCGACGCGCACGGCATGACATAGATGCTGCTGGCGCTCTCATGACATGCATGTCGTGGGTTGTCATGTGTGCGCAGCCGCGGCTTGTGCCCTGGAAGCTCACGTGACAGTCACAGGGAAATGCATAGTAAATATTATAATAGACCGCCAATGGAGAAGCCCGACCGTATGGTCTACAGGTGTGCAACTTATTGCACCCGCACCCACCCACCTGCGCGTTCTCGTGGAACATGCGCACATCAATGGCGGCCGCCAGCAGGTTGTTGGCGGCGGTGATGGCGTGGATGTCGCCGGTGAGGTGCAGGTTCAGCTCCTCTGCGCGCAGCAGCAGCATACCACAGCACAACACACACATTGCACGCCCGGTGTGCGCCAGCGGGGCACATTGGGCTCGTGCTTGGATCGTGCATGGCAGTGCTTCACAGCAGTGCCTCTAGCACCACCGTTCTCCTCCTTCCTTCCTGTCCTGCCGCCTCCTGGTTACAGCCGCAGTACGGCGCATCACACCCCGCCTGCCAGGTCTCACCCATGGGGATGACTTGGCTGTAGCCGCCACCCGCTGCACCTCCCTTGATGCCGAATGTGGGGCCCTGGCTGGGCTGGCGCACGCATGTGATGACCTGGGTGGTGTGTGCAGTGCGCAAGCGCCAGCATGTGGGTGCAGAGAAATGGGACCATGTACACAATGTATGCATGTATGCATGTCCAGGCGTGCAGCGGAGATGGGCGACCGGAGATGGGCAAAATCACGACTAATTGTGTACCAGCTCTGGTTTGTTATGGTTGACTTCTTAAGCCACTTGACTCGGTTTCTCAGCCAGAACTGGTTGCTGCTTCTTGTCAGGGGGAGCCAAGCGCCAAGCTGTGCTGAATCCTGCTCCTCCACATGTCTCCACCACCACCACCCCCAAGTGCGCACCTTCTTCTTTAGGTAAGCCCCCAGCGCCTGGCACAGGCCAATAGTGGTGGTCGACTTGCCTTCACCCAGAGGGGTGGGCGTGATGCCCGCCACCACAACTGCGCAGTGGGTTGTCAAGTGTGAGGATGCATGCACGGCGCCAGGAGTGCGTTGCGGCAAGCATTTTACACTGCTGGATGACGTAGCCCTGCACACCCATGGCATGACACACCACACACGTGCTGCATGCAGGTGGCCATGTGGCTGATGCGGAAACAGGGCCAGCGTCCACGTACCATATTTTCCGTGCTGCACATCCTTCAGACGATCACGCACGCTCAGCTTGACCTATGCGCATTTCATGATGACGATGGGCGTGGGAGGATGTTGGTGGGATCCCAGTACGCGATGAACCGAAGCTGCATCTACAGCGTACCTTAGCCTTGTGCGTGCCGTAGAGGTCGTATTCATTCTCCAACAGCCCAACCTGCTCTGCGATCTTGGAGATGTGCACGGGCTCCACCGACTGCGCGATGATGCGGACGATTTGTCAGTTGATACAAAAGATGATCGCGGACGCAGGCTGTGTCCAATTCTTGTGTGCCGCTGACACCGATGTACCTGCGCAATCACGATGTCCTCAGGCACAGGCTTCTGCACTGGCAGTAGTGGCGTGACAGGCGCCATTTCCGTGCCCTTCCCTGTGTTAAGTCTGTGTCAGCACTGTAATGCCTGCGCTACAGACCGTGCTAGGCCAGGTGGAGGCAAAGGCGGCTATAATGCAGCTCGACGCACATTGGTGCGTGGATTTTGTGAAAGAAACGGGTGTAACCCTCAACCTTGCGTCAGCGTACTCCTGCATCGTTCATTGCTGCTCGCTGTGAACACCGCGACGTTATCTCTGTATGCTCAGGGACGCTAAGAAGCTGCTGCCATGATCTAAGAACCCCAGCAGCCATCTACCACGACCGCATCACCAGGTTGTTCATGTTTATCTTAAGCGCCCTGGAGGAGGAGATCAGGGTGCAGCCTCAGGACCTGCACAAAACGCCTCTGGACGCCGTCACCGACGTCATCGAGCAGCGCTTTCTGGACAAAGTTATACCCAACTTGGGCCTCGTAGTCACGCTCTATGACGTGCAGAGCATCGAGGGCGGGTTTATCTACCCCAACGATGGCGCTGCTTTCTTCCGTGTCAAGTTCCGCGTAGTTGTGTTCCGTCCCTACAAGGACGAGATCATTGTGGGGACCCTGAAGAGCTGCTCGCGCGAGGGCCTGCGCATCGGCGTCGAGTTCTTCGATGATATTATCGTGCCAGAGCACGCTCTACAGGAGCCATCCTTCTTCAACGAGGCGGAGAAGGTCTGGGTGTGGAAGTTCGATGGTGAGCATGGGCAGTGTGTGTACTGGCCCATGCGCCACCATGCAGCACCGCATGCCTCGTTTCGTCTTTGTGTGCAGCTGGGTGCAGCAGCTTGCCGTATTGCTTCCCTGAGTACATACACCATTTAGCAACCATGGGCTCACTGCTGGCCTGCTGGGAATGCGCCAATCTGCAGGCAACGACATGTTCATGGATGTTGGAGAGGAGATCCGGCTGAAAGTGCGCGCCGTGCGGTTCCACCCCGCCCCCACTCCTGGCGAGATGGCAGCCCAAGCTGCTGCTGGAGAGGCAGTGCTGGGCACGCAGGCTCGGCCCTTTGCGCCCATGGAGGTCATCGGTGACATCAATGGCGATGGCTTGGGTTGTTTGTCTTGGTGGGGTGGTGGTGGTGATGAGGGGGAAGGCGCGGCCATGGAAGATGGGTAGCGGGGGGGGAGTGTGCTGCGTGCAAAACACACGCACCTGACACCATCCTTGGCGCAGGCTTCCTCACCTTGCAGCCACGCGCAGACAAAGTGCAAAGGTGCATGCCATCACCTGCACTGCGCTGCACGCCAGCATCCTGCTGTCCTGGGCGCTGCGCTGCCCTCCTGGCCTTATCCTTCCAGCATTCTTTGTATGCTTGCTGCTGAAGTCCAGGAGCGAGGCGATGCACGTGGCACAGAGCATGTGCCGGTGTTTCTCCCACAGATGGCCTCTGCCGCCATGCCCAGTTAACACACATGATGAATTGTGTGTGATGTACAAGACTACTGCAAATTTGTGGGGTTTGTGGAGCTGGCTGCAAAAATGTAAGGGCTCTGCGCCTCAAGGCAAACTACTGGCAATAGAAGAGCCCCTGAGCCCCTAAGGCTGGATCACTGCATTAACTGCACCTTGCCATCCTCAACAGTACCGCCGCAGTGCAGTCACACCATGAACGGGTCTTAAACAAGTAAAACGACCCGATCATGGTGTGACTGCACTGCTGCGGTACTGTTGAGGATGGCAAGGTGCAGTTGAAGCAGTGATCCAGCCTTAACTACAACAGCCGATGGAGCATGCGTAGCTGTGTTACTGGGGCGAATGCCCCTCCAAGGAAACCTTTTGTTCAGCATGAATGCCGTGGGCTCATGGCAAGCACTTGCGACGTTGCAGCTAGCAGCTTGGTTCCTGTTTTTGCTTCTTCCACGACTTTCCCATCAACAGACGTTTGCGGGCAATCCCAATCACAAAAATGTTGATCGCACTGTTCGTCAACCTCGTATTTACATTTACGACCTGCCAGGTACAGGGGTTGTTGGAATGAACATGTGGTAATGTTTCATGCTGCCACACCACTGGTGCATTATTAATCATTGTGCATACTTGTAAACTGCAGCATCTGCACAGACTGCCATGCACCTGCATGCATGCTTGCACAGATGAAGATTACCGCCAAGAAGCCAGGAATGCCAACAAAGAGAACTCAACATTCTATGGTCTTGATGTGGGTGCATCCCCTACATCCATGCATGCTTTGTGCCATCCAGCCATCATGTGATGTTCCTGCCACATCTGTGCAGGCTGCGGCATCAGCAGGTCGCACAAGCTGACGTGTGTGTTGGTCTTAGGATACTGAAAGAGCTGGTGGCGTTACGTGCTAGTGCAAGTGACGCGCATGTACATCACATGGCCACAGCACATGCGCTCCACATGCGCGGTGCAGATGATGCTGTTGCGCCTCATCCGCCAGAGCCCCTACCATGAGAAGGACCCTGAGAAGGCCACACACTTCATCCCAGACTGGTGGTCCTACTGGGTCAATAAGGGCGGCGGTCACGTGGTGGGGGGATTGGCACGCCAATGCTTGTCCGCTGTATTGGGGCTGCTGTTGTGAGCCATAACAGGCGATTCAATGAAATCAGCACGCACAGGATGAACATTCAGGGGGCGGCTGCATGACGCTTGTAGGCATTCCACTGAATCGCATCTCATGCTGGTGCACCAAGCCCTGAACAAGCTCTTTCCCGCAGCTGCAAGCAGCAGTTAGTGCGGTGAAACCACTGCTGTGTGCTCAGCTCGTGCCCCGCCCCGTCCACCCCAGGTGTTCCGCATCAAGCACACCCACCCGTACTGGAACCGCACGGGGGGGTCTGACCACATGTTTGTGGCCACGCATGACTTTGGGCGCTGTGACCTGTACCAAGAGGTGCGCGGCACGTGATGCAGAACACGTGCTGCAGTGCCTCAGGAAACCCAGGGTGCGAGTGAGAGCGACTGCATTCCATGGACTGCCACTGACCTTCTCCCTCTTCGCCTCACCATGCGCACAGAATGAGCGCTCTATCCTGGTGCACCACTTTGGCAAGGTGTCCTGGCCCCAGGTGCGGCTGGTACCCCACAGCACATGCCCCGAGCTGCTGCCATCCACTGCACTCACCACTACCAAGACGATTGCTGTCGGTGATCAAGTGATCTCATTGTAGCCATGTGGTCAGCTACAGTGTCCTCATGTGTGTGTGTGCGCATGGCCCCTGCAGATCCAGGGCGAGTGCAACCTGCTGCAGAGGTGGGGCGGCGAGTGCGACAGCCTGCTGCAGAATGGGCTCAAGCTGTTCCGCAAGGAAACGGTGCGCAGGCATGCCCACACATGCTGCTGTCCCCCACGCTTGCTGCTCCGCTGCTCGTCACTCTCCCTCCTGCAGCTCCCTGTTCCAGCAGCTGCTGAGTGGAGGCATACGCACCCATGATCCAGCCCGCTGCAGTGTGCAACTGTGCTTGCCTAGCACACTGAAGCGGTGCGGCTGGCTGTGTGGTGCACCTCTCGTGCGTGCAGATCCGGCACTGCCACCTGCCTGGCCAGGACATCGTCGTGCCCCCCACACCCTACGAGTACAGTGAGCAGACCCCGGACCACGTCTCCATCTTCACCAACCCAGACAACGCGGTGTTGAACCTCACGCACACACACCGCATCGCCAACCAGTCCAACCTCTTCTTTTACAGCGGTCTGTGCATGCGTGTGCGAAGTGGATGGGCTGCTTGTGCTGGCTGATCTGCATGCAGTACTGAGTTGAAGTTGTCATGCGCCTCATGCGCTTGCTGCAATGTGCAAAGCTGCATGCGCAGTAGATGGGCATGGCATTCCGGCATCACTTCAACAGTGCAGTTGTCAGAAATGTGCGTACAGCAGCAACAAGCACTGACGAGCACATGGCGCGGTGGCTTCCACTACCCTGGCAGGCAAGATCGACCTGCACGCCGACCACCCGGATGCGAAGCTGAAGCCCTGGTCTGACGCGGGGTACAGCTTTGGTGTGCGCCAGACGCTGTACCACATGTTCCATGACAAACCAGGTGTGGTGGTTTCCTGGGTGTTTTGGCTGATGCTGTGTACTCTGGCGGGCGACCTTGTGCCCAGCTGCCACTGGTTCTTGTCAATCTGTGAATGCATCCAATGCATGATGTGACGCGTGTCGTCCATGTGCCGCTGCACACGGCGCAGGGTTTGCCATCCATGCCACACACACACATGGGTCGTACTGGACTCACCTGACCAACGCCACGTTTTGCCTGGCGGCAGCAGGCTGGGGCTGGGGTGGGCGGTTCAAGGTGTGTGCCTATGTCCTTCGCCAAATCTGTATATGGTGCATACCCCTACACAACCATCCATGGCAGCATCAGCATGGATGCATGCTTACAAGCATGTCCCTAAAGCGCGTTGCAGTGTGTGTGACTCAATGCTCCATGTTGGCGCTGGCCCTGGCTTGTCTCAGCTTGACATGTGTTTGGCCTCCGTGACCGCAGCACTGCCCCTGCATCTGCACGCCCCTTTGTGCAGGTTGCCGTCACGCGCGGCTGCATCCCCGTCATCATTCAGGACGGCACACGTGTGGAATGGGAGGAGCACCTGCCTGTGAATGAGTACGCGGTGCGCATCCCCCTGTGGATGGCACACAAGACGGACAAGGTGCGCGCAGCGGGATGTGGGAGGGTCAGTGGCACGTGGTGTACACAGGGTGGCTGCGCCGGCCTTGCACTGCGGTCCAAGGCTGAGCTGCCACATGCTGCACAATGTTGCATGACCATATGAGCAATCCAAGCCACCGGTCGCATGCGCATGGCAGCAGTGGCAGCAAAAGCTCTATGCATGCGCACAGGCAAACCCTTGTAGCAAGGATGCTTGTAGCAATGATGTGCCTCGAGTCAAGAGTCCATGCAGCTGTGTGGTGTGAGTGACATGGTGTGGGCAGTGTAGTAACATGAACATGAACATGTGGGCAGCGCACATACCAGTGAGGTGTGCTCTGGCACGTGCACCATGCGTTGTGTGTGTGCTGCACTGGCTGCAGATCCTGCGCTGGTACATCGCCACTGGACGCGTGCGCGCCATGCAGCAGAAGATGGAGTGTGCGTGGCGCATGCACATGTGGCGGCGGCCATACGGGCGTGCGTTTGAGGTGCTGATGTGCATCCTGAAGCGGCGGCTGCTGGGGGTACCTGAGCGCATCCATGTCAACTGGGACAAGTGCGCAATAGAGTGTGGGGACCAGCAGTGGGTGGAGCTGAGGCACACGTATAACAATGTGTGACCATGAGCCGAGCTCAAGCGGTTGCAGCACATTTCATCAGCACGTTCAGTTCAGAGTGTCCCGTGAGTAACAGGTGGGCATTGCGAGTGCCTTCAATTGAAGGATCAGCTGTTGGTCCACCAGTCTTGAAGAAAGGGCGTGGCACAATATGGCGTCCAACAGTCCAAGGTTGGCAGCACCTTCACAACTTGCAAATCGTACAATCTAGAGCGTCATATCATCTGACGCCTCACTTCAGCCCACCCACGATCCATGTTGGGAAGCAAATGCAAAAGAATCACACGTCGTCATGTCACATGCACAAAGTGACAAGTTCACACATTGCACGTCCAAAATGTAATTGCCAGCTGTGCCTGCCTGTGGCCTCTCCCCCCCCGCCCCGCTATGCCCTTCCACAGCCAGTGCACTTACAGCAAGTACAAAGGGAAACTGTATATACAACTCGCATGCCTCCACTCGGCGCCACAAGCATCATGGCCGTGCATTACTGCCAATCCCAGCACGTCAGTTTCCCACATGATAAGGTGCCTGCTGTGGCCGTCGCCACGGAGTCAGGCGGCAGGCATGATGCCATCGATGTGCACCAAGCAGATTATGCATGGGCCACACCAGAAAGCTTAAGAAGGGGTGCTGAGGCCGACAGCGGTGCACCACCCCCTCCAGCCCCCAGCCCACCACCCGCAGCTGAGCTGGTGGCCCCCAGTACCCCGGGTGCAAAGAAGGCTGTTGCATTCAGCCCCCCTCTCCCACCCAGTGAGCTGCTGCTGCCAGCATCAGGGATCACCACCGCACCCCCATCCTCACTCACACCCCTTGATGAGTGCGTGGCACCACGACCTGAGCCTTGCCGCGCCATGCTCGCAGCCCCTGCCACACTCACACTCCCAGACAACCCACCGTTCCCCCCAAATGCAGGCGGTGGGACAAACACCCCCCCACCGCCCACCCCGCTGTACACAGAGTGTGCCGGTGTTGCCTGAGACAGCGCCCCGGACCCCGCCACAGACCCCGCGCCTGGCGGCCGCACACCCCCCGTGGGCACGCGCGGGGGCAGGTGCGCGCCAGCAGCCGCGGCCTTGTGCGCCAGGCTGGCGCGCTCCGACCGGCAGGAGGGGACCTTGCGCTCCGCATCGGGCAGCCCCACCAGCGCGTAGATGGGCACCACGTTCAGCCGCTGACACCCCTCCCCGGATGCAAGGGTGTGCACGCGCAGCTCACCCGAGTACTCACCCATGTCGGGGAAGCGCAGTGTCACATCAATCACACGCGGCACGCCTGCGGTGCGGTGCGTTATCACAGGGAGGGAGGTGTGCTGCTGTTGTTTGTTGGTGGTGGCAGGGGTGGAGGACAGGGGGCCGGTGAGGAGCAGGGTGCAGGGCGTGGTGTGAAGCACAATTGGCAGAGGCAGAGGCAGTGTGTGCTGCGGGTGTGTGGCATGTGCACATCTGATAGTCGCTGCGCTACGGTCCGGTCCAAGCCTGATGCAGTGCGGTGCAGCTGCGCCTGAACGAGCGTGCCTGCGGCCCCATGCGATGCAGCTGCGGCCTGGACCCTGCCTGCATCACCTCAGGTACCAAGCACAGACTGCACCCACCTGGCGCCAGGAAGGTCTCGTTGAAGGTGCATGACGCCCAGGGCGCGCCACTCGCATCCAGGCGCACGTGCATCCTGCCGCGGCCGCGGTTGCGCAGCACCACGCGGCAGCACCGCACCTCACCCGGCTGCACCGCACCCAGGTTCAGGGCCGGCTCCTGCACACAAGGAGGAGGAGCAAGATGAGGTGCCTGGTGAGGTGTGGTGCAAAGCAATCAACAGTACTGCAGGCTAGCATGGAATGAAGGCAGCGAAAGCAAGGTATGTGGAGGTGTCCATTCAATGGTTGCAAGGTTGCCGCGCTGGTCCTGTGCTGCATGATGGGCAGCCGCAACCCTTTCACATGCACTGTTACTGTACACGAGCCCTGTTGTGACCCGCAACCCGTGCACACCCCACACACCTTGAACGCGCGCCAGCATGGCGTGTAAGCGGCGCCCGTCTGCATGTCGTGTGCGAGCAGCAGCTGGTGCAGGAACGCAGGCGCGCGCGTCTCTGACAGCACGTTCCACCCCTCAAGGCCTGGCATGGGTGGCCCACGCATGGCCGCAGCCACAGCAGACTGCACAGGTGCAGGAGGGGCAGTGATACGGGGCACATGGCGCTCAGGACCAAGGACCAGTGAGATGAGAGGCATGCCGTTTGTGGTCCCAGCACGGGACTCTGGGAGGCACACGCACGGCACCACACGCTGCACCACCCAGGCAGCGCTCACACCTCGCCACCCCTCCACCCCAGCCTGTGGCGCACCTGGCTGCTGGACGCCACGTACATCCACTTGATCGCCTTCTTGGCCGCACCCCGCTCCTTGGCCATGCGCGCCAGTGCGTCCAGCTTGTGCTTCAGCGCCAGCACCGTGGGGTGGGTCAGCTCCATGGCATCCATCAGGGCCTTCAGGGCCACGCGGGGTGCACCCCCCCGCGCGGCCTCTGTCGCGGCCAACAGCTCAGCTTGCCGCCCGGGTGGCAGCGCCCCCGACAGCGCACCACCACCTGCCGCAGCTGACACTGCGCTCCCCCCACCCACTAGGGCACCACTGGAGCTGCCTGTTGGGCGCAGCGGCCCACTGACTGAGTGCCGGGGAGATAGGTTGGCCACCCCTCGGGTGCTGCTGCCCGTCCCCATCAGCCCGCTGATGGGCCCTGAGAAGGAGGAGGACAGACGGCCGGCCTGACCCATCACGCCCCCATCTGCGGCGAAACGCGCGTCGCCGTCCGCACTGCTGCGGCTGCTGCCACGGCCCGAGGTGCCACGCACCGCGGCCGCAGCCATGGCGACGCGGATGAGGAGGTCACAGAACTGGACGTACCGGATCTCCGACGGCTGCATGGACGCCTTGGCCAGCTTGTTGGGCGGGTCCGACTTCACCGCAGCTGCAGCTGAAAACAGGCGCGCCACGTCTGTGCGCGTGACCCACCTGGGCACAATCTCAAAGTCCTCCAGCAGGTCCACCACCTCCTCACAGTTGATCACGGGGTCTGGGGCGCGGTTGAGGCGGCGGCCTGACGTGGCGGATGCGGCCGCCACCTCTGGCCCCTGCTCTAGGGGGGGCAGGGGTGGGGCGTCCAGCAGGTCCTCAGCCGTGGGGCCCCCCTCAGCAAACTGCGTGCCGCGCTTGGCATACCAGCGGAACAGCCACGCGAAAGGGCCGATCTGGCCGTGTGGCTGCGGCCGCACCAGCTGCCCGTGCCGGCCCAGAATGTCGGCGGTCTGGAAGTGGGCGTCGTACTCGCACACGACTTCCAAGCTGGAGGCTGGCGGCCCGCGGTACCCCACATCCAGTGACACCACTGAGCTGGCAGAGCTGAGCAGGGGGTGGTGGCTGTTGCCCGTGCTGCTGCGCCGCCGGTGCATGCTTGTGTGTGGCGCAGCCCCTGTTGCGCCCGTGTGTGGTGTGGCCCCGCCACAGGGCGCGCCTTGGGTGTGCGCCCCAGCGGCTGTGCTCGTGTCCATAGTGCTGCCAGGTAGTGGTACGGGTGGCACCACCGGGGCATGGGGCCCCAGTGGCAGCTGCAGCCCGTCCGTGGAGGTGCGGCGGCCTGCACTGACTGTACCTGGCAGTGGTGTGTTGGTGGTGGAATTGCGCTTGGATGTGGCGTGGCTGCGCAGGCTGGCGGCCGATGATGCGAGCCTGCAGGTGTGTGTGTGTGTGTGGGGATGCATGTGCAAGGTTGGTGCCGGCTGCGGCCTCCACGTACATAGCCCTTGATGAGATGACCATGCATCATCTATTCATCGTTGCAAAAGCGTGCATGGCATATGCGGTGCCTTCCCCCTCTGTACAAGCATGGTCTCACCTTGCACTTTCTGCTGCTTCCTGCACCCTCCACTCAAACATCGAGTATGTGTATGTGACTGGGTGCTGCAGCTTTTTGGTGGCATGCTTGAAGTGTGCGGCCTCGATCAGCGTGCTGACAGTTGGGTCCAAAGGCCGCTGTGCCGTGGCATGGTAGCCGCCCACTAGCAGTGCTAATGCAGACGGCTCAAACTGACTTGCCCCGTCCCCATGCTCCCCGCTGCTGTCATGCATTGTGGCCGCGACAGCAGTAGCACTATCTGGGCCCATGTGTTCCGCCCCCTCTTCCGCAAAAGGCTCTGCTCCAAGATGCTGCCCTTGCGAACTTTTACGCTGATGCAGCGATGCAAACTGAGACGTGGAATGTGCAGAAAATGGGCGCAACGCAGCGGCGCCCATTTGGGCTGCGTCATAGCTCAGCTTCATATCCTCCATGTCTTGATACTGCTTGATGTGTTCGAAGTGGCTGGTGTGCTGACCGGCCCTTCATACGGCCGTGCAGCTGGGATGTGCTACAGCATTTTTGTGCTTATTGTGTTAGGCTTCAAGTCTGGAAACATGCTCATCTATCAGAAGTACTTCAGCATGTTCTATCCAATGTAAGCGCCAGATTATTGGGACCACTGTTTTTAACAGTGGGGACCAATGGGGTGGACCGTGCCAGGGTACCAGCTTCGCATCAGTTGCGGGACCAAAAATGACGTCATTGGCCGTGCCTGAGCGCTAGGACGGGGCGATGGCGCCCGGGGTCGGTGTCCTGGCGGGCCCTGAGCGCAAGATCGGAGTGCAGGCATCCGAAGACAGTGTCCTGGGGCTTGGGGCGTGGGGCAGGGTAACACGCAAATTGTGTATTGTGCACTTGCGAGGTGTTTGTGTTGCCGTGTTATTTCAGAGCTGCTGAGCGCAAGCATGGAGTGCAGGACTGAGTTGGCTGTCCGGGGGCGCAGGGGGTGCAGGCTACCATGCATCCTTGCACATCGTGCACTTGTTGGTTTGTTTGTGTGCATCTGATGAGACCCGAGGTCAAGATCGAGTTCCAATCACCAGGCCCAATTCCTGAA
>QAXD01000052.1:219372-241541 GCA_004335575.1 Haematococcus sp. NG2
GCGCACGCCGGGCAGTGTGCGGTGTGCGCATTGGTGTGTGACCCTGCATGCACTGGGCAGCGCACGCCTGGCAGCTGTGCAGTGTGCGCATGTTCAGTCAACCCTGCATGCACTGGGCAGTGCACGCCGGGCAGTGTGCAGTGTGCGAATTGGCGTGTGACCCACGCATGCACTGGGCAGCGCACGCCGGGCAGCTGTGCAGTGTGCGCATTGGCGTGTGACCCCGCATGCACTGGGCAGCGCACGCCGGGCAGCTGTGCGCATTGGCGTGTGCCCCAGCCCTGGCAGCGTACGGTGCACTGGTGTTCCAGCTTGCATGGGCAATGCACACTAGGCAGCATGGGTGCTGTGGCACAGGCACCAGTGTAAATGTACTGGCTGTCCCTGACAGGTTCAGACCCCGGTGTACTACACACATGGTAGAATTGCTCCGACCAGCAATTTGGGTTCACGACCCCAGCAGCAAAGATTCACACACCCCTACACAAACGTACAGGCCCGTTGGCTTTTACACGTCCGGCGGGATTTCGTGTCGCGAAGCACTTGATCCTATCTCTTCTTGTTCAAGTGTGTCCCTGACATGACCGCGCATAACTCAGTAAAATGACCCAGTGCTTCATCTGCACCGCATTTTTGCAGCTAGCAGCAAGCCACGGATGGAGCCGCCCACACGTGCAGCCACCCTGTGCTCAATCCACATTACAGCATTGAAACAGCAGCTGCCTCTTAAATGCTGTTCACAAGGTGCCCACACCCCGCATGCAGTTGTACTGATCGTCTGCGGTTCAATGGCCATCTCCATGCGTGATCTCCATGCCTGTTTTGCACATCGAGCAACAAACACGGCAAGAAGGGGCCATGCAATGGGTGAATGTCACTGCTGCATCGAGATTCGCCTTTGCTTTTGCTACAAGAACTGCCACAACAGCCATGCTAAACGCTTGCCTCCTGCCTTGCAACCATGCTGGCTTGTGTTCCCCAGCCGCCACCGCTTGCCGAGCGAGCTGAAGCATGGAGCGCCCTGCCACACTGCTGCCCCGCACAACTCCTAGCATGCCCAGTTCACGCCAGTCGACCAACCTCACCCTTGCAACAACAACGACCAACCTCAAGAACTAGCTGCCTTCCACATCCACATCATTAACCACCATACACCGAATGTATCCTGTTGGTGTCAAGGAAATGGGTTTTAGTCAAGGCAAATCTGCCTCAGCAGCGGCTGACGTCCTAACATTTGTCCCTGTTATGGCAATATGGCGCGACAGCACCACACTGCGTCTGCAAATAACCACAAGCACAAGGTACAAGGCACCAGGCAAGCAGCCCCACTGCATACCATGTGCATGCACCCATCAATGCATTACTGGCTGTGCATTAAGAGGAAATCTTCGCTTTGTTTTTGAGTGCACATAGCCGGGCAATTCCACAGCTCCAGCAACGGGAGAACAGCAACGCCACTGTTGGCAACACCGTCTGCAGAACTGCAGTTGCTGCAGGGAGCTTGCACCAGCACTGCTCACATCATGAAGCTGCCACTGCTGCTCCTGCCAAATGTGCAACACCAGGCGCATTGGTTCCTGTGACTGCTGCTGTGGCAGCACCGTTTGCACCTGCTGCAGCAGCATTCAGTCCAGCCCCTGATTCTACTGTTGTTGAGGAGTTCTCAATATACGCTTGGATCACATCCTGCTCGCGCATCATGGCCGTCAATTGCACCTGAAGCGTGAGAAACAGGCGTGTGCAGGGATCATGGCTCTGGTCCAAGGTCATATTGGTTTCGTGAGGAATGAGACCAGCCGGCGATCCCATTTAGATGCACCAATCCCGCACCATACCGGACTTCCCAAACAAAACATGGTGTTTTTAAACACTGCTAACCCTGGATCAAGGATGCTGCTGACGCCCTGGACCTGAACTGCTGTGAGCTGCAAGCGTGCTCAAATCGGGTGAACGCACACTATATGAGCCCTCATCAGCCCTGATGGCGCCCATGCCCATGCCCATGCCCATGCCCATACTCATGCCCTGCATTGATGTGCACCTGCATACATCTGGTTGCATGCCTGTGGTGATGTTCCAGAGCAGCAACCAAGCTCAGCGGCTTATCGGGGTTTATTCCGTCTGTTATAAGCAAGTGTGTACCAACCATAGCATGGGGATGAGGAATCATGCACCCACCTCCAAGCGGTCACACAAGCGCTCCAGGGCCATGACACTGAAAGGCTCCTCAATGTACACGCCAATCTCCTGCGCACATACACACACAGCAAACAGTTGAAGACACATCACGAAGCGTGATCAGCCAGCAAGGGCTATGTACAAAGTGAGGGTCATGAACAAACACGAGCACCCATTTGCAGCACAGCAAGCCCTTATCATTGCAGTGCTGCACGCACCTCAATACCCAGCAGCACGAAGCTGATGAGGGCAGCGAGCGGTACCATCCACCACCCACTGCAAGATGGAGAGAGCAGAGCATTCAGTGAACAAGTCCAAAACAGGCCACTGTGCACACTGTACCAATGCGAACTTAGCACAGCTGTGTCAAGAGCCACTGTGCGAGCAGGAGTTCAATTCACTTACCAGTAGGGCCACAGCGTGAAGGTCATGCACACAAGCCACGCCATGAGGAAACGTGCCGTGTGGCGTGTGTATGAAAGTGGGACTGGTGTATTCAGGATCTGGCGTAAGAGCAGCAGAAGAAAGCGAAAGCCTCATGTGGGCAGAGTTCATGATAAGATCATGCTGGGGTTGGGCACAGCTGGACATGCCAGGTCCAACAAAGGTCCAATAGTTGCTCACACCCCTCAAGTTACCCCCAAGACAATGAGGCAAATGAAGAGTGCTGCGACCAAGCTTAAGGGGCATTCACCCGTTCACAAGCCGACACAGCCTCCACCAGGTGGCTCATGTTCTCATCCAGCCGGATCAGCAGCTCATGAGGCACCTGACATTACACAGCCAAGGAAGCAACAGGGCTCTCAGCCACACCACATGAATGCGCGCAGGTCAGGCTTGGGCCACCGCCAGGAGCAGAAAAGGCCACAGTCACAGAAAACAGCACTAGGTGGCAGAGAAGGCTGCCTTGTGTGGCCCCTCACCTGCTGGCTCCAGATGAGCTTGGTCAGCATCTGCAGGCAGAAGTTGGGCCGATGTGATGATTGCAGCAAAACCTGCAGCTCTGCAGGCTGCAGTACGACTGCCAGCTCTTTACCTGCAAGCCAAGGCACATGACACGACGATCGTGGAGGGAGGTTGCAAGGAGGAGCAACCGCAGTGGCACTTGCAGCCGCAGCAAGTAATGCCCAAGCACAAAAGCGGGATGCGATACAAATCATGGCCCAAAGTACCACCCACCCAGATCATGCTCATCGCGCACATGCGCCATGCACGACCGTGCAAGGGCGACCAGCCACCGTGCAAGACGTGCTTTGCACGCAACCGCTGCTACGGGGAACCAGCTGAAGGCCTGTGTGCGCCCAACCATGCACACATGCATGGATCAGGAATGTAGCATTGTACGGAAAATGCTGGAGGACTTCAGGGTCACAGGCAGATTTACCGGATTGTGTGGAACTGTTGGAACCACCAGCACCGCATGTAGTACCATGCGACTATGCCACTGCCGTTGCATCAGCCCAGCCTAAGAACCCCACCTGGCGTGCGATGTCGCGTGAAGTGGTTGTGATGGAGCCAAACCGCCGCCGCGCCTCCTCCCAACGTGCGTATGATGCATTCGTTCTGCGCATGCAAGGCACAGGCCGTAAGTGTTCTTGCTATGGTGCCCGCCACACAATACCCGGTGTGAACAACAGCTGCTGTAATGCGCAACGCTAGGGCTTTCCACCAAATGATTGCATTGGGGCACCAGGGCCCAGGCGAAGCTGAGTCTCAGCTGATCATTTTGGTACAGTCATGACCTCGTCTGCTTGTCTGCTTGGGTGCGCCACAAGCCCAAACAGTCGCTGCCCACCTGAACACCAGCAGCAGGGACAGCGCCATGGAGGTGAGCTGGATGGGCTCAATTGCTATGCCGGGTGGTTGCGGCAGCCAGCGTGGCAGCCACGACATCTTGGCCACAAATACCCAGTTCCTGCGCAGGAAGCAGGTTGTGGTGTGCTCCAGGTTACCAGCTTCTGGCTTACAAAGGTTGAAATGTACAAATGTTTGCAACATCACAGGCAGTTACTGTGCATAATGTTCAGACGTGCCATACATGGTTCACGCATGTGGCAATTGATATTGTGCATGGGGGTTTGCACCTCACTTGAAGATTGTGCGCCTATGCAAAAACCCTAAAGCAGACATGTGGCCATGCCTGTACTCTGAAACATGTCTTGCAAGCTGAGGTCGAACAGTTTGTCGTCTGGTGCTTGCATAACATGCTCACGCACCATGTGGCGACCATCGTGGCAAGTGCAGTCACCAAGACCACGGGCCCCACGATTGCGCGCACCACCCCACTTTCCACGATGGTGCTGAAATGGTGCAGGTAGCGGAGCCCTGACCGGTGCCGCCGCCAGTCAGCATGTGTGAACATCTGCAGTAGAAAGGCATGGCCATAAGGTTTGGTGGCAAGGTCAGAGCAGAACGCGTGCCCGGCCTGCATGTTGCATGTCTGCGTGCTGTAAACTTGGCCATGCCGGACCTGTACCCCACTGCTGCACCCATACTCCACAAAACACGAAAATGGCGACACACCGTGCGGCGTTGAGTGCGCGCGCGCTCCTTGGCCATATCTGACGGCCGCAATGCCTCCTCCCATCTGTCATCATGCGACGTTGTGGCTGCATCCTGCCCTTGCATCTCACTTTGCCCAGAGTGCGATGCCCTAAGCTTGGAGTCGATGGCATGTGTGTTCTTGCCCAGGCGCGGCACGTGGTGAGCACGCATGCCGCCGAGCAAAGCCCCTGAGGACATGCAAGTCAGCGCGTCATGCGCGCATGGCCACGGTTTTCTGAACCATGGAGCCTACATCTGCTGCAACCACGGTGTATGGCTGCTGCATGCTGCTAGTGTTGTGGAGAGCTGTGGGGTCAAGGTGCGCAGATTAAAAGGCTGGGGTTTGCACTGTCACATCTTCAAACATAATCACCTGATGAGATGATCGCTGAGCTACAGGACGCCCCAGCGGCACTACGGACTCGTAGCTGGGACATCTCTACCCGCGAAGGCAATTGCTGCGCTGACAATGTGGCGGTATTCATTCGATTCATCAACGATAGTCGGCAGCACCGGGTGGCCACCTCAAGAATCTCGCAAACGCACACGATGATTCATGGCTGGGGACTAAATAACAAATAGGATCAGGTGGTGATTGTTTGTGCAGCACTATGTACAGCTCCTACTATTTGTGTTTTCTTGCCTTGGGTGAGAGAGGTGACCTGCCTTTACCAAGGCCTTGCTGCCTCCCTATCCTTGCGTTTCACAACATTTGTATAAATCCACAAGCCAGAGGGCGTGCTGTGCGGGCCAAGAAGTCGGGGCCCATGCTGGCAGCTCTGTGCTTCTTCTGGTGCGCATATTGATAGCACGATTGATCTGCATGGATCCGTGCCTGCTAGATGCTGCCCCATAGACCCCCTGCTGTGCCTGCTGGGATGATAATTTTGAAGTTTGTTCTCCCCATGAACTGAATTCCATGCATTCGTGTATGCAGGTGGCTTTAATCTGGCCATCTCTCTGACGGCTGGCAACAGTCTTGTCAGGTGTGCACATGTCAAGCCGGGCTGCGCTGGCCAGCTGCGTAGGACGATGATGCTCGTTGCTGCAAATACTCACCTTGCTTGTATTGCAGACGGATCTGTAACCCAGTCTGGATGCAGCTGTTGTTCATTGCGACCTTGTTCGGCTATGCATATACAACCCTTTGTCATTTTGCACCACGCCATAAATATAACCACTTGAAAGTTAACTGGGGATTTAGTTTGTATTAGCTCTGGCTTGTGCGGTGCACCATCGGCTCCATGCACTGTGCTGTGTCCATGTGGTGTGTAGGGTTGTACCCCAACATGAATCCTGGTGGAGCAACGGGTGGTTCCATGTTGTCTCAAGGCACCCATGGCGACGCCATTGGCACTCCACAGATAGCGCAGAACGCGATGCAGCTGGCTTCCCAAATTAAGGACTTGCTGCATGAGGGCAAGCTTGACCCTGCTGTAAAAATGGTGGGTGAAGTCAAGTCCAATGGTGTTGAAGCACATCTTGGGCACGCTCCCGCGCACCTGCCTGCTTGTTGGTGCTCTCGCTGCGCCATGCTGTATGGTTGTGCAACCCCTTGATTTTTTGTTCTTGCTGCAGGTTGTTGACCGCATGACCATCGATGGCGCTGCCGCAATCCTGATGCACAACAAGGGGCAGCTTCAGAACATCGCCAAGGCTCACGCAGCTCTGCCTGCAGACAAGCGCAAGCCACTGCCCCGCGCAGCTGCGCCAGGCGGCGCTCCACCACCCGCTGTCCCCCTTCCTATCCCCCTATTAGGAGCCGCTGCTGCCAGCAAGGGTGCGCCCGCTGGGCCAAGCCAGGTCTCAGTGCCCCTGCCCATCCCGATGCTTGGTGGGGGTGCTGCCGCAGCTCCTCAGAATGCTTCGGGCGCTGGCCCTAGCACAGCTGCGTCGGCAGCCGTCAATGCTGCGATGTTGCAGTGGCAGCAGCAGCAGGCTCTTATTTTAAAGCAGCGTGCAGACTTACAGGCAGCTGCTATGAAGGCCAAGCAGAAGGCCGATGAGCTGCTACGGCAGCAGCAGGAGCAGGCAGATGTGGATGTGGTGGGAGAGGACGATGAGCAGGAGGTGCGCACCTCTTTCCTGGTTGCCCATTTTCCAGGAGCTGCCTTGCACAATGGATGGCATGAAAGGTTTGAGGTTGAAGAGTTGTGATGTTCATGTCTCTGCGGATAAGGGCAAATGAGCGCAACATCGGCTCTTTGCCATGTTTGCCCTTTACCTCCCATTCTGATGTGTACATGATTACTTCTCAATTCGCATTGTTCGTCCTTTGGATTCTGCAGCTTGATCACTCCAACGTCTACTCCCAGTACCGGCCAGCCAAGCTGCTTGAAGGCAGTGACCACCCTGACCCAATTGTGGAGAGCCAGAGCTTGGCAGGTGTCATCCCACCTGATCCCACCTACCAGCATCACCTGCATAAGGAAGTCAAGAAGGTGCTGGATTCACTGACCGTGCATAAGCGCTGTCAGGCTGCATGGGCCCTTTATGAGGCACACACGCTTAAAGCGTGGATGCTCTGCTGCAATGCATCGTACCTGAACTGCATGCCTTGTGCACTTCGTGGCAATGCGTACCCTGTACAGGACATGACATGATGGGTTTGCTTGTTGTGTTCCGGTTGCCCTGTTCCACTCCTTCAGGGCCTCCTGTCCAATGCGCAGCTGGAGACTATCGTGTATGCGTGTATGCGCTTCGAGCAGGAGCTGCCCACAGGTGGCTGGGAATCAATGCTGTTTTGTGTGTGTACGCGCGTGTGGTGTGTGTTCGTGTGTGTGGTGTGGTGGGAGGTGGCCGTGTGTGGGGGGGGAGGTGGGGGTGGGTGGGTGGGGGACTGGGATGACTTGACAGTTCGCTCATAACGCACAGTCCCTCCTGATGCGCCTTGCATACTACAAGGTGGTACTTGTCTCTCAAAAGTTAGACCCCATGGAGCTTGGTTACTGCTATGTTTGGCACATGCCCAGGACAAATCCCCACTTCAGCAGATCATGCACAACATGCTACAGAGTGCCTGCTTTTATCATGACATAAGCCCAGCGCTGAAACTCTGACACTGCAACTGGCACATGGTCGCTGCAGGTGAGCGCGCCGGCTTCTTTCTTGGTGATGGCGCAGGCGTGGGCAAGGGCAGACAAATTGCAGGCCTAATCAAGGTTGGTATGGTTGTGTTGGGGGTGTGTGCATGTGTGAGTGTTACATAAACGCCAGCCAGTTTGAGTGGAGTGCTCTGCAGCTGCTTCTGGTTGATTGGAAGCATACTGAGCTGCTGCTCCTTGAAACTCAAACGCCAGCTGGATTTGTCGCAGCCAGACATCTGTCTGCTGACCAAATACAGTGAGCATTGCCTGCAGTGCAGTTCCAGAAATGCTTTATAGAACCTGTGCGTTGCAGGAGTTCTGGGCGTGTGGTGGTCGGCGCGTGCTATGGGTGTCTACCTCACGTGATCTTGCATATGATGCACGCCGCGATCTGGATGACATGGGGGCCAGGAACGTTGAGATCTATCCAAAGGTGTGAGCATAGGGACATGAGCATAGTGGTTCTTTTGCCTGTGCTGATCCCTTCATGCTGTTGCTGCTGCTTACTCAAGCCTTCCTTCTGAATGGTGTACTCACTGTGCACAGTCGGCCTGATTGTTCTTTTGTCCTCATCCTGTGTCGCTGCACTTATTGCGCACCAAGGTTGGGCTCATGATGTACTGACGCTCACACCACTTATTCCTGTGCCCTCCTGATGCATGGCACCACAGAACAAGGACTCACCGCCCCATGGTCGCCTGGACAAGCATTTCAAGGAGGGCGTGCTGTTCATCACATACTCCCTGCTCACTGCCAAGGGCAAGGTGTGTTGGGGAACTGCCTGGGCATAGGGGCACTGTCATGGGCTGGCCAATCCTCTGTGTGAACTCATCACTGTCTCAGGTTTGATCTATTTCACTGCCTGTTGGCATGCTGCTAATGCCAGTGGTGCAAGCATGGAAGCTGCATCGGTGATATGGTTGTGGCGTGTGCAGGGCGGCCGTGGCGGTGGAGGAGGCCGGGGCCGTGGCAGCCGCTCCCAAGATGTGAGCGATGCCAGTGAGGATGACACTTCTGCCCTGGCTGGGCCCAGCAGTGCAACTGGCACAGGGGCTACGGGCCAGGCCACCGGCAATACAGGCGACGACCTGTATGGCGGCTATGCCCATGGCGGGGGTCGTGGCCGCGGCCGCGGTCGTGGTGGGCGTGGTGCGTGAATCACTGTGCTCCTGCCCCATGCACCGTCTTTCCTCATGCCCTTACCCTGCGCACTTTGTGCTGCTGAGCCAGCACGTGTGGCAGTCGGATAACTAGCACTGTTGTGTTCACCCATGGTCCTGCAACCTGCTGCTCGCAACCCCCTGCGCAGGGCGTGGGCGTGGGGCATCTGCCGCTGCTGCGGCTGCCAAGAAGGCGGAGGCGCGCAAGGCAAAAGAGAATGCGCTTGCCAGCTCTGGCAGCCGATTGAGCCAGGTGCGGGTGGCCTGAAGTGTTGTGAACAATGCTGATAAGGATGCTGAAGACAGATGCTGCGGATTATGGCTGCCTGCAAAATGTTTTAGAGCTGGGCTCTCATGTTGTGTCTGGATGTTTTACTGCAGGTGGCTGAGTGGCTCCGCGGTGACACCACCGATGGCCGTGACTGCCTCATTGTGTTTGATGAGTGCCATCGCGCCAAGAATCTTCTGGTGGGTTTGAGTGCCGAGGCGTGCTTGTGAAGTTGTTTCTGTTTACGTGCAAGGTGTGCACACTGCCATGCTGCTGGCCATGCATCACCTGCCTTTAATCCAACTTTAGCAGGGTTCAGGACGATACTGTGGGTTGAACCGCGCGAAGCCATGTAATGCTGCTGCTGCTGCATCACCTGCTGCCGGCCATAAACATCTCATGCAAGCCTACTGACGTGCCTGCCCTGCACCGTTCACCGCCTGGCCCCAGGACGCAAACGGCAACGCAACCATGACTGGCATTGCAGTGGACAAGCTGCAGGTGCTGCTGCCCAAAGCACGTGTGCTATACAGCTCCGCCACGGGCGCCAGCGAGCCCCGCAACATGCTGGTGCGCTGGCTGCTTGGTTTATAATGGAACTGTTTACGAGGAACTTGCCTTGCTGCAGCCCCGGAACGTGCATTGGATCATACATATGTTTCATGCTCACATTGACAGGTCAACAGGTGCTGGACCAGTCTAGATTATCAAGCACTTTTCATGCGAGTGTTCTCCTGTTTCCTTGCTGTGCACGTGCGTGCAGTACATGCGGCGTGTTGGCTGCTACGGCTTCCGTGACATGCATGAGATGGTGGACGCACTCACTAAGTGCGTGTCCCTGCTCACATCCTCGTGCGCACGTACCCGGCTATGCACACATCCGGCCCTTATTTTTATGACTGGCATTTATGAGCTGCCCATATAGCTTGACTTACACATTGTATGGCAGTGGGTAAGCTGGTCTACCAGGCAGGATCATCATCACCAGAGCTAGGGTAATGGGATCCACTGATGCATTAGCCTGCAACAACCTTGTGCCCCCCACGTTTCAGCTGAGGTTGTTGCCGCACATTGCAGGTCTGGCCTAGGTGGTGTGGAGATGTTTGCCATGGGGTTGAAGGCCACTGGGTCCTACCTGTCGCGCACACTGTCATACCGCGACGCTGAGTTCCGTCTGGAAGAGGTGCGCAGGGCAGGCTTTGTCTTTGGGGGGGGTGTGGGATGGGCCGGGGAGTGGCAGCTTAAGGGCACAATACTTCATAGTGCTGCTCATGCGCTGCAGTTGTGCATGGCAAACAATTCTTGTGCACAGTGCATTCGACACCCAGCGCCCGCGCTGCTTTTACTTCAGTACTGGTCAACAAGTCACATCTTACCATAACGCATGTGCACCCAGGTGGACATCGACCCAGCGTTCCGCGTGATGTATGACCGGGCCACCCAGTTCTGGTCCCTGCTGTACTCTGTGCTGCGTGTGCTGCCCAAGCGTGAGAGCAAAGGTGGTGGCCGGGGGCCACGGGACATCCGCAAGGGTCTGTTCTGGTCAGCGCACCAGCGCTTCTTCAAGGGCCTGCTCATTGCAGCCAAGGCGCGTGGTCACGACTTCTCAATGCTCTGCTGCTGTGACGTCTGGCTTGTGTGCTTTACTCTTGTGTTGGCGTTTGCTTCGTCTTTTTTAGGCCATGCCTTGTGCTACCCTGTTCCCACTGCCCTGTAGCAGCCCAGCATCAGACATGCCTTCGCAAACGGCCGCAGCCTTGCTCCCGCTGTTATTACACATGTGTGTGTGTGTGGCATGCACAGGTGCGCCGCTGCTCAGAGCTGGCGAAGCAGGCGCTGAAGGACGGCATGTGTGTGGTTGTGGGCCTCCAGTCCACTGGTGGTAAGCGGCTGCAAGTCAAGTAATCAAGTCAGCAGCATGCATTACCTGAACAGCCACACACAGCTGTCCAGAGACAAGGCCGAGCGTCCACCTCTCATACATCATTTGCACTCCACTGAAGCATTGAGCCAGCGCTAGCCGCATGACACCTGCTGCGTCTGCCAACACTTCACTCTGTGCAGAGGCCAACACCGCAGCTGCACGTGAGCTGGAGGGTGACGAGCGTGATGATCTGGTGCGTGCCACAGATGTGGAGCAGCCATGCAGCTTGTAGATCTACATTCTTATCCTTTGAGGCCTGCAGCCAGACCTTCTCTAAGCCACACTGTTCAACATGCAACTGCATTGTTCACATCCACTTGTTGGGCTGTTGCTGCGCAGGTGTCAGCGCCCAAGATGGTGCTGCAACAATTCATCTCCAAGCACTTGTTCAACCACTGCGGCAACATGCAGGGGGCCGACATGACCCGCCTGCTGGCACAGGTGCAGCTGATCATGGGAAGGGGTCGATGACGGTTTGCCCTGTGCTTCCCCTGGCTGCTGCACCTTCCCGACGCTCACATGGGCATTCTCAACATACTGCATGCGTATTTGATCACATGGTGCGCTCTTGTGCATGTGAATTACTGCTCCAGGTGTTCCGCGCTTTTGAGGCGTGGCGCGAGCTGCGGCCTGCGGCAGACGAGGCAGTCACACTGCTCAAGGAGGAGGCGCGGCGCACAAAGCGCGTGGAGCGGCTGCGGGAGCAGCGGGCACGGGCGCAGGAGGCACGGCGTGCGCGCGAGGAGGCAGCTGCTGAAGGTGCGTCGGCACCCTGACACGTGCAGCTGGCGTTGTTGCCTTGATGCTTGTGGTGGGTTTGATTTGGTGGCTGTGGTGCCTCCAGTGCATGACAGCTTCCCACATACAGCAAGCTTGCAAATGCGGTCAGTGGTCATCTTTTAATGTTCTGCTGTGCACGGTGCTGGCAGGCCGCGCTGTTGAGGATGGTGACGTGGAGAAGGACGACGAGGAGGATGAAGAGGAGGTGCAGCTGCTTGAAGAAAAGAGCGCAGATGCTGCACGCGAGGTCAGAGACTTTCTCTTGCACTCCAGTGGTCTGCTGCCTGATTGGTTGAAACATTACCTGAAAGGCTGCAGCGTCCCTTCCTTCTGTTTTGTTGTTAGTTTTTTGGAGATGTGGTGGCCACCATGCAAGATGGGACGCCGTTGGCACTATCCCAAGCACCCAGCCATGCAACATTCACTGTTCTTCTTCTTATATCACGCTTCTCAGGAGCGCCTCCAGGCCGCACTGCTTGCCGGTGACTTCATTGACCTCTCCAAGGATGAGGAGCAGGACAAGTGAGCGCTTTGCTTGCCCTGTGTGTGGCTGACTTTGGTTACCAGTACAGGGCACCATGCAGGGCCTACACGTCCTTTGCTTTGCAAGGCGTTTGACGCATGCATTGTGAGCACTTTCTTGATCCAGCCAGGCAGGTTGATTGCAGGTTCATGTCCTCATGTGTTCCTGTGGTGGTCCCTCGTCCGCACCCTCAAGTCCTGCAGTAGATTGCAAGCAGTCAAACAGTGTTTCTTGTTTTCTCCTCTTTCCTGCCTCCACTGGTCCACCCTCTGTTCCCAACTTCAACTGCTTGGTGTGTTTCAGCGACTTCCATTATCGCGACTCCCATACCCCAGCGTGCTGCGGTTCCTCCAACCTCTTCCCGCCTCTCAATCATCATTCTCTCTGCCACACCGTTCAGACAAGGGGTGTGCCGACTCCAGTTCTTATTTGTGTGTCTCTCCTTGTAGGCACGTGGCAGAGGCAATGGAGCGCCTGGAGCACGCAGAAGCTGAGGCGGTCGAGGCAGAGGAGCGTGCAAAGTTTGAGCGCAAGGAGGCCAAGCTGGTCAAGGAACTGGTGAGGTTGCATTTGTTGGTCACATCTGATTATGATATAATGCATTCTGTCCTTATGCTGCTCTCCTCAATGTTCTTGGCAGTTGATCAGTGTTCCATCCTGGGACTGCAGCAGCTTTGATGCGAGACCTTGGGCATGGGGTGGCTCTCATTGCAGGCCCGCATGATAGGGTGGCATGTTCAGATACTTTGAGGCAAGCGTGACAACGCGGCCCCGTGTTTTGATGGGTTTGTGGTGCTGGTGATGATTTCCTAGAGTTTGGGTGCTTCTATTCCGGGCAGCTGGTGCTGATGTGTGTGCGTTTCCCGCCTGCACAGGAGTCTGCACGCAAGGAGCTGCACAAGGCTAAGGTACTGGCCGCTGGTGGTGACCCCATGCTGGAAGATAGGGATGATGATGACAAGGTATGCTCTATCGTTTTTACTGCGCTGCGTGCCATGGTGGGGTCCTTTGCTTACACGCTGAACATTTCCCGTGCACGCCTACGGTTGAGGCGCAGCACGCATGGGAATGCACATGTACTTATTACCAGCAGGGCAGGCCAGCACCTCTGCTTCAACCTGCTGCAAACGTGCTGCTGCAAAGGAGTATAGTGAGCGTGATGCTACTGGTTGCCTTGACATCACAGATTGACAACGATGACGAGGATGAGGACATGGGGATGGCAGGACCCAGCACAAAGGTGGCAGGCCGCAAGCGCATTGCACGCATTGAAAGTGACGATGATCAGGATGAGGTGAGGCACGGGAGAAGGACTTGGACTTGGGGAGTGTCAGCTTTGAGGCTCGTCAGGCTCAGGCCACCTGCATTGCAACAATGAAGTACGAAAGTGTGGAACCCAAGTGTGCTTTCCTGCGCGGGTCACTTCATGTGACTGTGTATTCCTGAGCACCTCGTTGTGAAGGCCCGCATAACCTGTTAGATACTGTGAACATTCTGTTTCCCCTGTTACCTTTGCAGGTGCCGCTGTCTGTGAAGATGCAGCGCACAGCAGGTGGGGGCCGGAAGGCTGCCACCTCCACACTGACATCCTCCAAGCCCCAGTCTGAGTCCCTAGCTCGTGCCGGCCCCTCAAAAAGCAAGCTGGCAGCTGAACCTGTGCCCTCCAACAAGAGCAAGAGCATGGCTGGCAGCAAGAGCGCGTCCAACAAGGGGCGCAGCCGCATGCGGGAGAGCAGCGAGGAGGAAGACAGCGAGGAGGATATCATGAGCCCTGCACGGGTGGGTAGGGAACATGGGGTTGGTGTTGCCCGACATGGGGTCAAGGGTTTTAAGGTGTTTGCGGCAATGAAGAGCATGGAGCGGGATTGTGCAATCAAAGAACAGCTCATGCGCAAATTGTGCTAGGCATACTGTAGTTGGTTGAATATACACCCTATGTGCTGCTACGGCTCTCTCTTCTGGCAGAACGCGCGCGGTCGCCCCAGGCGTGCAGCAGCTGTTGTGGCCCAGAAGAAGGCCAAGAAACAGGTGACCCAGGTCATTGTGCTGACCAGCAGCGATGATGAAGAGTCAGATGAAGAGTCCAAGGAGGATGAAGAAGAGAGTGAGATGCCCAGCTCTCACGACTCCCAGGTTTGTCTTAGTCCGACGTGCCATATAGTGCACTGTCTAGGCTGTTTGGTAAGAAGCCTGAGGCAAAGGGCATTGTGGTATGTAATTATCATGCTTGCTGCTGGAGAGCCATGCGCCAACGTATGTCATGCGCACACAGGCCGAGGAGAGTGAGGAGGAGCGGCCCGCTGCCAAAAAGAAGGCCGCACCTGCCAAGCCTGCCAACAAGGTGAACAAGGTCAAGGCAGAGAGTGAGGAGGGAGAAGAAGAGGAGGAGGACCAGGGGGATGAGACAGAGGATCCAGAGGATAGTGTGGAGGAAAGCGGCGAGGAGAGTGAGGAGGTGGGTGGTGCCTGCATCATACCGCGAATGTTGCTGGTGTTCTCTTGCCGGAGCCTAGTTGCGGTGCCACTTGAACGGCTCATCCTCTGTCATTGAAGATTTCAGCAGCCTGGGCTCCATGTGTCGCCTGTTCTTTAGGTGAGCCGGCTGTGTTGCCAGAACCGCACCTGCAGCCTGTGATCCACCAACCTGCTCATAGCATGCCTACATGTTGTGCTTGCATCACAGGTGATCGTGAAACGTGTCACCAAGTCGCGTGGCCGTAAGCCCCCTCAGGGCCTGGCCAGCAGCGATGAAGACATGGGCAGTGGCAGCGATGCGGACAAGGAGAGTGAGGAGGAGCCGGCACCTAAGAAGCGTGAGTGGCGTGCAGCGTGACTCTACCGTGCGTTTTCACACATGTCCTAATCTTCACATTTTGCGGGTGAACTGCTTGGACGATTGATATCTTACTGGCTTGTACCTAGTGAGTTGTGCAGTTCCTACTCATGTGCCTCAAGCCTGTGTCGTGTGGCCTTACAAAGTACCGTTGTGATCGTGCTGCTCTACTTTTCAGCTGTTGCACTTCGGCACCCATCTTCCACAACACAGGCTCTGGCAAATCCGGCCCTGTGCCCAAGCCAACAGTGGTCATCAAGGCGCCCCGCATTCCTGCATCAGCAGCTGCAGCTGCGCCTCAGGGTGTGCAGGCATTGGCAGCTGCCAAGCGCATCCGGAAGCTGGAGCAGCAGGTGGCTGACGCAGAGGCAGCCCTGGAGCGAGCGCGCGAGGAGCACGAGCAAGCGATGGCTAAGGCGCAGCGGGAACGGGAGCGCAAGGTGGCTGGGGCCGTGGAGCAGCTGAAGGGTCCTGCTGTTCCAGCCCCTGGTCCTAGGGCGCGTGGCGAGGTAGCTGGCGGGCCAGGGGATGAGGATGGCCTGCCCGCATACCGCATGGCGGTGCAGAACAAGCCTTTCAAGCAGGGCACCAAGGACAAGAAGGAGAAAGAGAAGAAGAAGAAGCAAGGCAAGGGGAAGGCCAAGGGGAAGGCCAAGGCAGGGCGGCGGCGGGGCCGCGGCAGCGACGATGAGGATGACGACTGGTCAGGTGATGACTCCTCCTCAGATGAGGAGTCAGAGAGTGAGGAGGCGTCGGAGTCAGCAAGCCTGGATGGCTCAACAGATGATGATGCCAGCCTGGACCCTGAGGCCAGTGGGGATGAGGAGAGTGTGGAGGATGAGGTGAGTCACAGACACAGCCGGTACATTTTGCAATCCTGCAAGGGTGCTGAGCAGCATCTGTCCGTTGATGGTAATGCCAGCTGCGCCCACTTGGCTGGGGCTAAGCTGGGGTTTGTGGTAGAACCAGCCGATCTGGTGCATGTTTGTCAGTGAGTGCTGCTCACACTCCCGCACAGAGCGACCTTGAGGGTGACAACGCCATGCCTGCCGGCCTGCCCCGACCTCTGCGCCGGGCCAGGCAGCTGCTGCTGCGTGTACTGGATGCTATGGAGGTGTGAGCGGGCACTTCCCAACATCATCCATGACTGCACTTGTCGAAGATCTGTCCTGTGTTGCTGTGCATTTCGACTGACAGGCTTCGTTCAATTGCCAATGGCTTGCTTTGCGATGCATGTGCACTGAACACACATCCTGCTGCTGGGCTTTGCTCCGTCACTTAACCTCAAGTCCAATGCTGGTACATCCTCATCTTGCTGCAGCTGCCACCCAACCCGCTGGACCAGCTGACTGAACTGCTGGGTGGTGAGGCGGCTGTAGCGGAAATGACTGGCCGCAAGGGCATGATGGTGCGCGAGGAGAGTGGCAAGGTCACATACAAGGTGCGCCGCTGCCCAAGATGCATGCATGCGGTCACAGGGCGCCTGACTGTCCCCTGATGTCGCATGTGGAAAGCGCGTGAGGCAGGATCATCCATCTGGCAGTCATGCTGTCATGGACTGGTCGTTAGGTGTTTCGCAAGGAATGCTGCATACGTGCATCCACCACATGTGCCCTGGTGCTGATGCTGTCTATACATACAAACAACACTCTATAGATCCGGCGAGAGGAGGAGGCGCAGAAAATGGTCAACCTGAAGGAGAAGGAGGACTTCATGGAGGGTCGCAAGCTTGTTGCCATCATCTCAGATGCTGCTTCCACTGGCATCTCGCTGCAGGCTGACCGCCGGTGCGTGTGACCCCATGTAAAGCTCTTCCCAATACAAGCTCAAGTTGAGCTCCCACCCAGTGTGTCTGCAGTAGGTGTGTCTTCTTCAAAAGTCTCATGCCTTAAACCAGTTGACAAGAACTTCGTACTGACATGTTGCAACTGATCAACCAACTGCCCAACCAACCAACCACAGCGTGCCCAACCAGCGGCGCCGCTTCCACATCACGCTGGAGCTGCCGTGGTCTGCAGACAAGGCCATCCAACAGTTCGGGCGCTCCCACCGCTCCAACCAGTCATCCGCGCCAGTGTACTGCCTGCTGGTGTCTAAGTGTGGTGGCGAGTACAGGTGGGGCAATTTATATTTAAGAACTGATGTCATTATATTTTGCTGCTGACTGTTTTGAGCACATTGTTGGTACAGCAAGTGCTGGACGTATCTTGCCACACATTGACCCTAGCCAAGCCTTGAGTTGTGCAGTTGAGGTCAGCGTGACACCATACCCACTGCACTCTTGGTACCCGCTCAATGGCTTTTGTGGTGCTACACTGTGTTCCTGTCCACACAACAGGTTTGCGGGCGCAGTGGCCAAGCGCCTCGCATCCTTGGGTGCGCTATTGCAAGGTGATCAGCGTGCACTGGGTGCCGCTGCCAACCTGCGGTCATATGACATCGAGACCGAGTACGCGCGGGCGGCGCTGATGCGCACGTGCGTTGTTTCCTCCTGGGGGGCGGGGGGGGGGGAGCGCAGCAGGCTTATTGCTGCTATTTGCCCAGCCTTTATTCCACTGTGCAAGCTGTTGATGTTTTGTACAGCAAGAAATGCTTATCTGGACTCATCTCCTGAATTGCAATGACCTTGCATGGCATGGTGCTGAGAGCGCTGTGCAATCAACCTTTGCCACCTTGCTGTGCGTAGCTACGATGACATCTGCAACAATGATCCACCCATGCCTGGCGTGAATGTAAGTGCCTTTTATTGACGGCTGCCAGGCATGTCCCATGTGCACTGTCTCCTGTGTGCGTGCAACACGCATCGACTTGTCTGGCTGAACGTGCTCACTGCGTCTGATGCCTGATGTTGGCTTGTTTGTTGTGCAGCTGCCAGACCTACCAGAGGAGTGGTTCCCCAATGCACAGCTGCTGGCAGCAGGTATGATGGACCCCTCCCTGGTTGACTCCCTTGGGGTTTTGGCTACCCTGACGCATGGGGTTGCTGTAATCTATGGACATCCCTCACCAGCAGCATGCCGATTGCAGGTGGTCCTGCACTGCCAGATGCCGATGATGACCGGTTCCAGACGTTGGCTGTGACACCTAACAAGGGTCTGTATGTTTTCATGGCAGGTGGCTTGGTGGACGATCTGGACAGGGACTTGCGGCGCACTGCGTACACCGCGCACATGCGCTCTGCGCTCATTGCAGTCGGCCTGGCCACACCCAAGTCGGTAGCTCCCATCAGTGCTGCTTGGTCCTGATGCTGCACGTCTGCCTGCACGCACCTTGAGGCGGCAGGCGCTGGGATGTCTGCGGTGCCATGTTGAAGAAATAAAGCCGAAGCATGTATCGTTCCTGAAAGGGGGCTGTGCCTTTGCTGGGGGCCAAGGCTGATGGTTCCTGTTCTGACTGTGGACATAACCCTGACCGAGCTGCTCCATGCACTTCCTGCACACAGCAACATAGGCTTCTACATGGGGCTGGAGAACTCGTGTGAAGTTGACTTCAAGATCAAGGTGCATGATTGCCTACATAATGTTGCAGACATGCTTGCTTCTCCACCTTCAGTCCAAGGCATCGCAGCATTGCTTCTTTCTGCCAGTGCGCCCTCAAAGTCCCTCGTCCTGTTGTTGCTGACTTCACTGGGCCTTCTCGCCTGCTCGCAGACCGAGGTGCCGCGCTTCCTCAACCGCATGTTGGGCCTGCCGTTGCGTGAACAGCAGCTGCTGTTTGAGTACTTCTCAGAGACGCTCAACGCCACTATCAAGCTGGCTAAGTCAGAGGGCAAATATCAAGTGAGTTGCAGGACAGTGTGGACAGCCACTTGTTTGCAACCTTCTGCGTCTTGGATTAGCTGCACTGCGTACCCTAGCTGGCACCCATGGGTGCCCTACAATACGTTTTTGCAGGAGGGTATCACCGTGTTGCGCGATGTCAAAGTGGAGGTGGCTGCAAAGACAGAGATCCACAAGGATGCGCAGTCAGGTGGGAGGGTGCTGTGCGTACGCGCATGCATCATTCATTACATATCCGGCAGACACCTGCACTTGTGTGGCTGTACAAACCAGTGCTGATCAGCTCATCCCTCCGTCCAGCACGTGAGCAGATGCACTTGGCCCCAAGTGTGGTTCATCACCTTCGATCTGCATGCGAGGGTTCTGTGCCTGTACTGTCATGCTGCCAAGGAAGATTATGAAGGTCTTTGTGCGTGGATTATGGCTGGTTGCAGGTGCTGCAACGCACTATGTGAAGCTGCGCGTGGATGACGGCTTTTCATTTGAGCAGGCCCTAGCGCGCCGCGATGAGCACCGGGCCGAGCTGGTGGCCAGCGGTGCGGCTGATGCACGCATCAAGAAGACCGGGTTCTGGATTGCCAAACGTGATTGGATGGGCCACAAAAAGCCGCACATCGTGCTGGCCACTGAGGTGAGGGTGCGGCTGGATGGGTAAAGCACAGGATTGGCCTTCGTGTGAAGGTGGTGAGTAGTTAAACTCATAATCAGGTGCAGGGCCCAATCACGCAAGCTGGTGACAGAACAGATCTTGCATGCACTGGGGCAACATCACGTGACGATCTTGACATGTTATGTTGTTTACTGCTGCATTTCATGGGTGGCTTGGTTGCGTTTGAGCGCCGCAGATCGCCAAGCGGTACAGCTCCTCCAAGCTCGTCCAGTACCGCGTGCAGCGGCCGTATCAGGTGCGACTCGCTGCTGCTGCTCATAGGTCAATCCTTGTTTTTGCCTGCGCCCGCTCTGCGGTATTGTCTGATGAGGCCACCCTGCGCCAGGGCTGTTCTTCAGGTCCTGCACGCAACTGGCAGCAGTCAGATTGCTCTCTTCATTGTTTGTGTGCCACACGTGCCAGAGGTGGCGCTGCATGTGACTGCTTGATGTATCTGGCAGTTGTTGATATGTGACCCTTTGTCCTTTGGCATGGCCCGGATGCAGATCTCCACCAACATGTGGCCCCTCCACGAGCTGGAAGAAAAGTACAAGGTGGCCACAAATGATGAGGTGCGCATAACAAACCCCATGCTTCCTGTGGGCACAATGCCAGTAATGGTAAGATATCATGACCTTATGAGCAGTGCAACATTAAGCGGTTCTACTTCAAGCACTGGCTTACCCAAGCCTTTTGTTGGGGTGGCTTATACTCCTGTTGCTGCTCGTACTGTGTCTTGAAGGCAGCCAAGGCTCTGTGGGACTACTGGTATGGGACCCTCAAGGACAGCTGCTTGCATGGGCCCAACTGCCAAGCCCGCAAGGCTGGTATGCAATGGTGAGTGAGACATGTAGCTGCAGCATGAGGGGCGTTGACTGGGCGCTTTATTTCGCTAAAAGAGTCTGAAGTCTTAAAAGGCGTGTTCCTGAACCCGCATTGTAAGTCTGTTTCTGTTTGCTGGGTTGCACAGTTGGTGCCCTGATTCGTGCCTGTCTGGTCAACTGCACTGCTGCTGCAGTGACTTTGGCTCACGTATCTACCACAAGCACATCGTCACGGGTGCACTGCTACCCATCCTGCACACACTATTTTTCACGGTGGAGACATCCCGCTTCGGCCGCAACAACAAGAACCAGAAGCCGCCGCCGCGTGCCCTGCGCTGCCTGGTGGATATACAGCATGGTCAGGATGTGCAGGAGGCTGGCAGGGTTGCAGCGGTTGCTGCTGCTGCTCCCACGGCTGCAGGTGGTGCGCGTGGGCGCGATGCCAATGCACGCGCTGGGCCCAGCAGCCGCACTGCATCGGGCAAGGCAGCAGAGCCGGCCAAAGGCCAGGTGAAAACCAAGCAGGCACAGGCAGCTAAGCAGCAGGCTGCAAAGAAAAAGCAGCAAGGCAGGCGGAAGGTGGTCTCTTCTTCTGATGAGGAGGAGGATGAGGAAGACGAGGAGGTGATTGATCTGTGCAGCAGTGGGGAGGAGGAGGAGGCTGAAGATTCGGGAGATGAGGAGAGTGAGGAGGTGGAGGACGATGACTCCATGTCCGAGTATGAGGCATCTGAGGAAGAGCAGCCACAAGGGAAGCGCAGCAAGAGGCAGCAACAGCAGCAGCAGAAACCGCTTGCTGCAGCAGTAGCTGTTGCTGCTGGTGCAGGTGCAGTTGGTCGCTCACCTGCGCCCAAGGCTGCTGCCCTGAGTGGTTCTCAAGCCAGTGCTGCAGGGGGAGCCCAAAAGCAGATCATGGTGGGCTACAACCTGCTGGCTCCTGACGCAGAGCTGCTGCTGGAAACACTGGGGGTCCAGATGCCTCAATGAAGTGGCGGACGCAGGGGGCAAACTGCACTAATGGTGCCAGCAACAGCCACCAGTTTCAACTGCTCTGCCTGCGGATTGGGCGCTTGGATGGGTGTTGGTTTGCTGACACTTTATTTTGTAGCTCAAGCAGCATACCTCGCTTCAGTAGCATTGTTGTAGGGACGAGCTGTTTGGTCGTAACGCGCTGTTGTGTGGATACAGAAATGAAGATCATGTCATATGGGGTGGGGCAGCAGGGTACGACCTACCGTGTTGGTGTAGGCAGCAGGGGTGCCAGGTGAAGGTTTTGTGGCTGAAGCGTGATGAGTGTGTGCAGGCGGCATCCACAGCAATCACCCAGGCAAGCAGCCATGTGCACATGTTTGATAGGAGTACGGTTTGTGATTTGCATGCAAGCTGGGGTCTGGCTTGTGGATGTGACCATGTATTTCAACAGATTTCTTCTCAACCCCATGCATATGCATCTTACTCTGCAGGATCTGTAATTGCATCAGTTTTGTAATGTAATGTAAGAGACGCCACATGGGCGTACTTGAAGAAGAGGGAGACCACGGGTGTGAGACCAGCTCACATTGCGCATCGCGCAGGTCCCCGCGCCCCTCTACTGTAGCGTGGGAAGCTACGGAGGACGAGC